>VXBQ01001306.1:1120358-1261658 GCA_013400175.1 Phainopepla nitens | reverse complement strand
CCGAGGAGAGCCGTGTAACCACCCAAGGCTGCTCTCGATGGAGGCTGTGATACGTGTCATATCGCAAACTTGTAACATGCAGTTCTGTTTTCTCCTGTATTTAGAAAAATGATTCCAGTCTTATCCAAGTGTCCCAGCTCAGCAGTATTCTCTTTGTCTCTTAATCCTGATCTCTTTTAAGGGAGAGCATATGGTTCTTCTTCTTCCTTATGGTGTTTTGTATTCTGTCCTTGTTATTATCCAGTAACGCCGGCAGTTTTTGTAGTCTTGGAGTATTTTAGTAATCTGATTCTAGGCTAACACGTAACGGAGACTAAACTTTTAGAAAAGAATATATTCTTGAGGCTTTGACGTTCCAAATTTTATTTTGTAAATTTGTTTCCGTTTATTATTAAAAGAAACTACTAACACAGAGCAGGATGTACATACATTTGCATGTTTTCCATTGATATTGTCATTATGCTGTACTAATCCCTACGTAGTGATTGCTTACTGAGGCTTTTTAGTGAAGCTCTACGTGTACCCTGTATTTTACATTAAATACTACTTGTGCAGCCTTTTAAGAACGTGCTTTTCGGGTGTATTTCTAACCTGTGGTTAGATACTAGCTTCCCATCCTAGTTTCTCCAAGGACTGGTCACCTAGTAGGGACTGGTAGGATTTGGATTAGGAAAATGTGATTCTTTACATAGGCAAGTGTGACTTTTCAGAAAAGGAGTTGACAGGGTACTCTTGTGGTTTGTTTTCAAGCATATTTTAATCTTACTATACTGTTTTTTGGATTAGTAGTAATATTTGCTTAATCAGAAGTGGGAAAAAGTGAAAGGGAAAAAACATGATATGTGTTAAACAGCAGGGGAGAAAAATACATCTCTTTAAAGAGTATGTGGGAAAATGTTCAAAAAATAACTGTAGGGTGAAAATTGTCCCTCAACTGAAGAAACTTCCCATTACCTTAGAAGGGTTTAGCAGTTAAATCAATTTGACATGTGACTTTTAGCAAGTAGTTAAGAACCTAAACAACTTTTCAGGTTTCAGACTCTTTCCAGCATTGTCGTGTTTATTTCATTAAAAAATTCTATGCCTTGAATTTAAAAGCTTTTTGTGGAGGAATGTTACGCAGTGCAACCGTGTGTGTCAGTGAGGAGCAGCAGGGAATGACCTTACATTGAAATACTGCTGATAATTTATGTTTTGTGGTAGTTGTTGCAATTCTCAGTCGTACCACTGTTAAGTGAAGTGATTTTCCTTTGCCTTGCATACTCCAAGTGTATAATTACTAAGTGAAAGGCTGTATTAAATAGCTTAGTTATTGAGGTACTTAGTGATGGAGCTCAATCATATGTCTTGTCTCATCATTTTTAACATTTCTGGGGAAAGAGAAATAGCAAATGGGATTCTTTGGCTCGGTGTTATTATGGATTTAATGTGCAAAAATAACTAGATCTTTATTTCACAGAATTTGGGAATGTGTCCTAATAAGGGCTTTTGTTCTACAGCTGAACAGCATGTGACTGCTCTGATGTTTATCAGTGTTTCTGACATACTTGTGTAGTGAGATTGCATAGTGAGATATGCTGTCCTTAGTCTCATACAGAATGAAGGCTTTACACTCCCAGTATTTCCAGAAAACTTCAAGTTCTTGTGGGGTTTGTTGGTTGCTTGGGGTTTTTGGGCCATTTGCCTGTATCTGGTTCTTCCAGATCATTTTAGGTTCTTAGGTTGGCTTCTGGTCAGTAATAGTTGTGTGGTTGATACAGAGTGGAAGGACTTGTACTCTGCTCTTTTACCGTAAGGGAAATAAGAAATGTGTTTCTTAATGTTCCTAGAAGTCCTGAGGAAGCTGGAACACAAGTCTTTGCAGTCTGCCTTGCTTCCAGTTGTGCTTTTTTCTTGTTTCCATTTTTTTTATTCTTCTTTTAAATTACCTTCACATTTCCAAACCCCTCTTTAGGATCTCTAGGGCTCATATATTGAGGTTTGCTTTGTTTTGGTTTTCTCAAAGCCTTGGCATTGTGTGGGAACTGATGATGCAGGTCTCTCTGGTCACAAGGAACCAGATTTGCGAGAGAGAATTTATTCATCAAGTATTTGGCACTTGCACCATATATATAGATTGCATTCACAGTTCTAGAAATGCAGTACTGTAGGACCTATTGTTCCCTTTCTCTCAGGTTGGTTTAAAACTTCTTGGATTATTCCAGACAGATATTTGTAGACCTTGTCCTTAAAAACCTTGAAGAAGAAAAATTCTGCCACTTCTGTAGGCGGGAGTGAAGTCACAGAAACTGAGAAACTTTCTCACTTCTGTAGTGAGGGCTTTGGTTTTTTTTTAGTTTCCAAATTAAGTGTTCTTTGCTGGAAGCCAAGCTACTGCTGATAAGAACTTGCTCTTGGTAAACTTTACTCTGACACTTAAGGGTATATTGTTCCAGTTTTAAGAACGCTGTAAATATTGTCTGAGGTTGAAAAACTGCTGTGGTTGTAGAACCATCAGGGGAGTTCGTTTTCTGGAAGCCTTCCTTCTGTTTAACTCTAAAAGACACTGCAGAAATGTAGAGGTGAACATTAAATGTTGTGTTCTTATTGGACACTTGTGTTTCAAACAAAAAGACCTTTAAAAAGATTCCCTTATGGAGTTGTGCTTTGTAAACCAAATACTTGGGGTTTGTAGTGTAGTAGGTTGATAATTTATATGGTTTGTGTTCAAAATTTGAGTACTGGTTAACAGTTTGCATTTAATTGCTTTCCCTTATACAGGCAATTGGTTGTATTTTCTGTCCAAAAGCTTAGTAGCTTAACTCACAACTTACTTCTTTAAAGCTACTTCAGAGTTTTGATGGTTTTCATGAATTCAGTTAAGCAGGAGTACCTAAAACTCAGCGAGTCCAATGCTCTGCCCTTGGGCAGCGCAGTGGGATCATTCCCTCTGGTGGCAGAGTTCCTGGTTGTGTTGCTTGTTCCATCACTCATCCCATGGTTAAAGTTCTGCCTGATAATGAATTTCAGTATTTTTGCTTTGAAGAAGGAAGCTGACTGCTTTGTCTCTTGTTGCTTCAGAAAAGAGTTGATTCTCCTTGTAGCAGTGTTTCAGATGGCTGTTTGCTGCCCTCCAGTTTTTCTGGTCTTTTGAACCTCATCACAGGGCATAGGAATCTGAATGTTGGCAAGGTGGACAGTTTGGTTGTCCAAGATTTTTAAGATGTTTTTAGTAGTTCAGACTTAAATACAGTATTTAAATACAAATAATATTTGTTTTGATTGGAGGTGCACATGTGCTGATAAAATACCAGTAAGAAGTGTAAAAACTCATCTTTATATGTTAGTAGTAGAGAAGTGGGATTCTAATAGTCTGAGAAGTAGCTGATTTTTTTTGCATAAAAAGGATGATTCTAACTTTGTTTAAAACACTTCAGTTAGAAAATTTGAAAGTCATAGAGGAGTGTTCCTGAGAGTTTACCTGTTGGTACATAAATTACAACATCCTGCTTTTTGTTGATGTTTTATAGTTTTATTAGCATATGTGTATGTACATGAGAGCTGAATTTTTCAGAGATAGTGGTGCAGGGCTTTTTGAATCGAAGTGTCCCTGAAGTATCTCTAGTTTGGGAAGGAAAAACAGGGAGATAGCCCAAATTGCAAATTGGAGGAGCTATGCAACTGGGTTACTGTGCCACACAGAAATGAATTAAAGAGGGGGGAGAGTGACAGAGCCTCCCCAGTATGTTTGTGTCTGAAACATACTCTGCCTGTGCAGCAGTGTTGAAGTTAGGAATGTTATCTCCACAGCCAAGGAATCCAGAAACACCAGAGATAGATACTGTCAGAGAAGTTTTGCCATGCTGCTTAATTACTTATTAAATAAATGCTTTAAGAACATTTCAGATTGAAGGCGTAGGAGTGTCTTGTACAGTTGTATTTTCTGAATTTATTCTTGTTTATTTTTTTGTTTTGTGGCCTGGGTGATAGAACAAAGCAGATTTACTGATTGCCTGAACAGGATAAATCTGGGAGGGAATACAAGCATTAGTGTGACATGGTCTTGGAAAACTGGATGAATGACCTGAACTGTATGGGATGCAGTTCAGTAAAGAGAAACACAAAACAGTCCCTTTGGGTAGAAATTATAAATTTAAGTATGAGAAACACTTGACTGGAGAACAGTTCTGTCAATAAGCAGCTGTATCACAAAATGACCACAGTGGAGTCGTGACAAGTCTGTGAAAACCCAGGAGTCTCACTGGGATTTGTGAGGAGGATTGTTGTATGAGAGAGAGAAGTTACTCTGCAGTGCTCAGTGTAAGGCCTCAGGTGGTGCAGGGTCTCTGTGCTTCTTACTCTGCTTCAACAGATTTGGACCAGCTGAGAGTTTTTAGAGAAGAGTTGCAATAATGACCTTTAAAGAAGGACTGAAAGAATTGTACTTGTTTAGTCTTTAGCAGAGATGGGGAGACATAAAAATGGGCTTTGAATATGGTAAAGTTTGCAACAGAGAATAATGTAATAAACTGTTCTCTCTAGGTGGGATGAAAAATAATAGTCCTAAAGAGCACAAAAAGAGATTTTCATGTCAGGGAAAACTTTCCAGCTCCAGGAGAGATTATCTATCGTGGATAGATAATCACAGGGTTATATGTCTGAGGGATGTAATGGGATATCTGTTGCTGAATTGCTCTAGAAAAGGTTAAATAACCTCCTTTTAGAGGTGATTGAGGTGTAGTTTTCTGTCCTTGGCATAGGAGGTAAGATGACTTTTTAGCACTAGAACTCTTGTCATTTTTAGATCTTTGTAGTATTGGTGGCCATGATTTTAAAAAGTAAAACAACAGAACAAAATGGTGGAGAAAAAGAAATTAGTGATAAGAGTTATAACTTAACACTTAACAGATAACAGGTAACAGTTGTAAGATTTAGTAAAGAAACCTCTATCAAATATATTCATTAAAGGGTTTTTATTAAGTATTTATTAAAGCCATCTGTAATATAATATTGAAGATAACTTTAATAGCACCTTCATTGTAGATTTAATGTTTTTGACTTGCCTTTAGGTGGTTTTAGTGATCCAAAGGAAGGAAACTGAGCTAGAGTCAAAGTCTTTCAGAAGACTCCATCCAAGAGAAGCAAAGCTCAGAAGATAAATTCTAGTGAGCCAGGGAGTCAGGTGCATTCCAGGCTCTGAAATGGAGCACACCATGTGACTTCACCTCTCTGTAAAATTGAGATTACAGTTAATGTCTGAGACATGTATGTTGAGAGTTAATCACCACTGATGAAGTCTTAAGGTTCCTGAAGGGTTTGTTATATAAATATATTGTTATTTCAAATTGGTTTGTGTTCCATGTATTAGGAATAGATTTCAGTCTTTTATGCCCATTGCTATGTAATAGCAGTATAAATAAGCTTGAACAGAAATGTCTCCTGTCTATTACACATACTAGTTTGATACAAAATTTCTCTTTTGGGACTCTTCTGGGGGATTTAAAAATACTTGATTAAACTGGAAGCGCTAACCCCGACACAAATGAGTTAAAACTCTTTAGAGTTAAAAGTATTGAACAATTTGATAGAACTTTTTGAACTAAGTTCAGTTTAATGCCTTATTCTGCATTTTTTCTAACCAAAATCAACTGCCTACATCCCATTTGACCTTGTTCAAGCATTTCTGATTTTTGAAATTTGACAAAGCTGCCTCAGGGTTAAGGGCAAGTGAAGGATAGATAAATTTGTGTCACATATGTCTGTGCTCTGGAATTAAGGAAAAGGTTAAAGGGAAACAAATGTCACATTTCCAATGATTTAAAAAGTGTGTAGAGGATTTACATAAAATGATGCTTTCAATCTATTATAGCCTAATTGTAATTAGACTTTTAGTACAATTTTCCATCTCACCAATTTTATGGATTAAACTTTGTGTACTTCCACTGCACAGGCTGTCAGCATTATCTTTGTTATAATTGATGGGAAATTGTGGCTAAACCATCAAGAAACAGTGTTGGTAACTGACAGGGCACTAAGTATAGATCCTGGTGTAGTGTTTGCTTATATAAACCTGGAAATCGATGAAGGAAGAATGCAAACACTGTTCACCATATTAGACTGATGTCAGAAAAGGAATTTATTCCCTTTCTCAAGTATTTTAAGCCTTCCAGGGATTTTCCTTCTATGTATCACTGCAGTACAGAGGCTTTTTTTGTAGCCTATTATAAAGGGATCATGGTATCTCATGTAATAAGGACACAAAGGCTTAAGTCTTAGGCAGAGGCAGATGCACCTATTCCCTAAGCTCCACCTGAAGAGTTGGAACTGAGATGCAATTGTCACACAGAGGTGCCTGGAAAAGGCTGCTTTAAGCTGGGGTTTGGAGCAGCAGTTCCTGCAGAGTTGGCTGGAGCAGGGTTTGGGTGGTGACTGACTAAGGATTTGGAGTAGAAAGCTGTTAACATTGCAACAGATGCTGTGGTTTGTTTGCTTCGGGTTATTTTCCTATTTCCAATATAAAAAAAAATTGGCGACTTCAAAAATTGTATCTTATTAATAATTTTGAAATTAGAATATATTAGTACATGTTTTCTTTTCCACCCATTACCTTCTTTTCATTTGCTTGTGCTTTCTATGTACCTGTCTCTAAAAGTCAGAGTATAACTAGCAGCAAGGTTTACTGATTAGGGATACACAATTGTATTGCTTTTGTTAGTAACTAATCTGTCTAATTGTCACTTCAAAAAAATTTGACAATATTTCTGTGCCTTGCTATGCTGCCAGCACTGTTCTTTGGGGATTTCCTTAAAAGATAGCCTTCAAGAAAAAAGAAGCTAACTAGATGTTCTCAAGTCTTCTCAGTCCTCACTTGTCAACATTTCTGGTTTTGTTTGGTTCAGATCTATTTATTTATTTAGCCTTGGGAAAATAGGCAAAATGAGAAGCCAGAATGGCTTATGAGTTTGTTTTTTTTATTTTTAACTAGTGTGTTATTTTTAACAGAATCGTGATGTTTATTGCTTCAGTTTTCTGGAAATTCTATATTCAGTGCATTCTAAAAAAGGCAGAAAGGCTGAAAAAAACCTTTATTCACAGTATTATTGTAGAGGCTGCTGTAATGCAATTACTTTTCATATTTGCCTGGATAGTTTTAAATCCATCTGTGAGGAAGTGGTTTCTAACAGAATAAAGCGTAGTTACATAATTTCTCTTAAGTGAGGTCAGGTGAGAATTTTTCTGGATCATGGAAATTCAGTGATCCTTTGTTAAGAGGATTCCTAAAATACTTCAGATGAAAAAGGTTCTTCTCATATCTGTTCTCTTGACAGCCAGTGCTGAAAAGGACAGTGAGAAACATTCACCCCTTGCATGATGTTGTGGTGCAAATAAAGCTTCCCACACCTCCCCCATCCCAAAGTGAAGTCTGTCTTTTTCAGATTTCTTGACATGTATTTCTGAGGTGCGAGTTGTTGAACCAAAGTGAATTTTGCAAGTCCTTGAGAATCCTGTATTCTCGTAAATGGATTGCTTTTTGGAGGACAGTTTGCTGTCAGGACCATTCAGATTTTACAAGTGTACAGGAACAGGTTTGTTGCTGTTAAGATCTTGATAGCCAGTCTTTTGTTGTTGTTCTGACTGCACCTCAAAAAACACCCAAAAATCCACACCAACAATACAGGTAACAAATTTCTTCTTAATATTGATGAATTTCAGTTACATCTCTCATGATCTGAAAATATCTGGTTAATTCCAGCCCAGAATCAGTTTTATTGGAAATCAACCTGCTACATGAAGGGTTTTTTCCTTTGATCAGAATTCTGAATATAGAGAGAGAATGTTTTGCCTATCTTTTGGGTTCTGGAGGTAAAGGCAGGCCAGTTACTGTCGTTTTATCCAGTGTGACTCAGGTCTCATTGATTTTCCACTTGAGAGGTAACTCTGGTGATCAGACCTTTGTGTCCTGCTTTTAGGATGTATCTCATAACTAAATTAGTTGCAGTTAAATCAGCTACTGTTTTAAATTTTTTTTTTAATTGTTGTATGTCTGTATTTACTTGGCCAAAGGAACTGCCTCTAAGAAACCATCCCAAAAGGTCAGGAGACTCTCTGTGAGAAATAGGAGAGCTCTGGAGAAGCTTGCTGTGTAATGTTCTTGGTAGCATTTTCAGTTCTGATTCATGTGTCACTACAGCTTTGTTTTATGACTTGTACCACACAATCATGTGGACGTTTCTTCTCCTCCTGTCTGTTCTGTCAGCAGGCCTGTTTTGCAGATGTGGCATGAGCTCCAATTTAAGTTCTGTTTGCTTCTCTTTCTTTAAATGTGCCTTTCCTTTGTGTAGGCTGTAGTTTGGCTTCCCTGGTTGGCTCACTCCTGCAACTGCCTTGAAATGAATGTTTGCTTTTCTAATACTTAGAAATTAGCTTCTGTTGAGGTGTGGACAGCTGTTGCTTTTTTGACCTTCCTTGACCATATTTTCCAAGATGAGATGTCAAAAAGAGCCCAGGGGTTTGAGTCAGTAGCAGATAAGAATACAGAAAGTTTGCAGGGTTTTTTTTTCCCCTTCAGATGCCTCTTTTCATGCCTCAGATTCTGTTAGTGAAGACTTTCATCGGGTGGTTTTCAGTTAAGTTTTCAGTAGAGTTTTAACAGATTTGTATTAAAGTGAACAGTTAACCAGAACGAAAATAGAGTAAAACACGCTGCTGTGATCTCTGCTGTGTGGAAACAGACATGAAGAATGTTGCCCCAGCATTCACAATTCCAGAATAATACAGGTCATAGCTAGGCAGTACTGATAGATGGAAGCAATAACCTGCTGGAATTAGTTCCTGTGCGTCAGTTAGAAATTACCTTTATCCTCAGCATGGAAGTTTAGAGTTCCAAGATAAGAGGCGTACCTGTGCTGCTTAGGCTTACAAAGCATGAGAGAGCCTGAGAGAAGGCTTCACATTACAGCAAACCTGATCCAAGGACTGTCTGTCACCAAAGTGCAGAGTTGTGGGCCCTGTTTTCCACTGGCACCTCTGCTCATTTCATCATCACAGCGAGCCTGTCTAGGAAGCTAAACTAGAAGGAAAAATGACTCTTTTGTGAGGACCTGTGTTTTCCAATTCAGCTCACTGTGAGATTGGATTGAATACAGGAGCAAATGCATGGGAAAAATAGGAATGATGTGCCTGAGAATTACAGGGAAGTGAGATTGCTCCTTTCTGTAGATTAAATCACTTAACAGTAAATGGACCCGCACCTGGGAAGTCTTGTTGCAAAATTAAAGAGAGAATGATTCGCCAGCCTGTGAATCCACCCTATTGATAAAGGAGTGGGAACCTAGATGGGTGTGGTTTTGATTGCTGTGATAGGAAGGTGGAGGGAAAGTGGAGTCTTGGGCAGAACAATAAAGAAGGAAATGCTCTTTTGGGAAGTATCTAAATGGATGTAATTGAGCAGGGGCAGAGAAGGGGCCCTTGCAGTAGTTCAGACTGCTGTCTAACCTTCGTTGTCAATGGATGGTAACCTTTGACATAGGCCCCTGGACTCGACAATGTGTTTTAATTATGATTCTGTCATCTCACACATGGATTTACATTTTTGTTTCCACACTGGCTGTTTAGTAGTGCACATACATTGCAGAGTTGCTCCTTTCTTATCACTTAGAGCAAATAAAAAAATGTTTTAATGTTTTCCTTAATTGAGCAAGGATCATCCAAAGTGTGTGCATGCAGAACTCAGAAAGGAGACAGTGCCCACCGTAGCTGGCATGTGATTTAACAGGGGCATTTTAAGTCAAAATAGGTAAATGTTTAGAAGATGGTAGTTTTAATTTCGATAAATACCGATAGTGATATTTCAATGAAATTATTTCAGTGATTGCAGAAAAAAACCTCTTCTCTAGTCTAGTGGTGATACAAATCTGATGGCTCTTTATTTCACCTCTGTTTTGAGTCAGAAGAATCTCACAAAACTGAGAAAGTGGATATTAAAATGGAAACTCATTGTTAGGACTGTGAAGTAATGCGTAAGAATAAAAGAACTTTATGCAAAAAAGCCCAACCCTGACTTGAAATCAGCTATTAGTGCTCAGGAAGATCTTCTGATAGACAGCTCTGTAAAGCCATCAACTCAGTTTTCACTAGGTGTCAAAAAAAGTAAATAGAGTTGAGTATTAATAGAAGGCGGTTATGACATAAAATATTAACTATTCTGTGGTAAAAATCTATGACATCCATGCTCTGAATGTGATTATCCCACACTGATCTGTCTGCTAGACTTAGTACAGAAAAGGGCAATAAGAATAATCAAAATTTGGGATAGCTTCCTCATGCAGAACACCAAGGAGATAAACCAGGTAAAGTAACCATTAATTCTAGGATCCTACAGCAGAGGTATGTCCTCAGATACTGCGAAACTTAATTTTTAAAGGTATGAGAGTTTTATGTAGGTTTTTTTTCTTACTATTATCGAGGAATGAATGTGTTTAATTGCTTATTGCCCTAGGAGAGATGATATATCATTAAGTTATGAGGGCTTTGTGTGTTCAAGATACAACAAAGGCTGCCTAGGAGATATATTCTTACTGTATTTATTTTTCTTCTTTTATGGCTTCAACATTGTGCTGTGAGCAATACAGTTGTTCACAGCTGAATACATTCGTATTTTTTACAGAAATTTTAGATGTTCTCCAAGATAACTGGCAATCGGAGTTGGGGATTTTTTCCTATAATATTTTTTTAAAGGTTAAGCAGTTTTATGGATGGCATATAAACTACACTTGTCAAGTTAATACTTATTTAATATTTCATGTCAGATCTTCCGAGGTACTATGTAAGGAATAAGTGCAGCTCTTGTTTTGCTATAGTGCTGTTAAATTCCTTAGAGTACTTTGTAAAAACTGTGCCTTAGAAAGAGCCAGTAAGGCTTTTTCAGGACATCACTGGTGAACTGTAAGTGATTTATTACTAAAAAGAACCATATAGAGTCTTCTGCCTAATATCTTTACTCTATAAATGTAAATGTGCAAAAGTGAACGATTATGATTTCTAACTTGGTAGCTGCTTTTATTGGTTATTTTCAAATTCATACTGTAAAGATTTGAAACTGTATCTATGGCATATTCAGAAAGCTACTGGTCATACTGGTTTTGGTCTTGTGAAACAGAAACATTTGGAGTAATCATATCTCTCCAGCTGAATGTTTCAGAGGGATAAAGTGGGAAAGAAGTCAGTTTTACATTGCATTTGTGTAAGTCGTTATCTAAGCCCGTAGTAAATAATGTAACCGTTTAGTCTAAGCTTTATCTAATTTCTCCAAATGAGAAGTTTCTAAATGTGTTGTCATTTGATACAGTATGTGAGCAATCCTGGTGTGCAGCTCAGAGACAAAGCAATAAAGAGGAAGAATTTAACTGCAAGTGCAGGTTTTTTACTGCTGTGATGGGTTGATCATTTAGGGAAGTATCTGAACCCTGGCAATCTGCTCATGTTTGCTCAAGATAGGTATGGAAACTGCATAATTCACACTCTCTGACCCACCTTCTAGCAGTTTCTTCCTGCTTCCTGAATCTGTGATAAAATGTGCTGAAGGTAGATGGTATCTCTTTTTTTTTTTTCCTTTTTTCTTGTGTCTCGGGAAATTCTCTAGTGGCTGAACCTGGAACTTGAATAGCCTTTTAATGTTTCTTCAGTCCTTTAACCTGATGTTACAGGATAATTGCAAGGAATGGTAAAATGAGTGTCTCCTTTTTATTTATGGAAATAGATACTATCAAGAATTTCAGATACCATAACCAGACATGTATTCTTACATAAAAGGTTAAATGTTCTAATTGCTATTCTGCTAAAATGTGGTCAGAGTTTGCCCTGAATTATGGAGTTAATAACTGATGAAGTATAAAATCCATTAAATACTACTATAGTCATAAAATCTATTGTCTTGAGACAAAAGAGGAAAGTCAAATCTGTGAAAAACTACTTCCGTTTCAGAAAACTAAAATGAGAAAAGGCAAGATGCTGTTTAAAGCCTTGAAGTTTTATTAGGCTAGGTACAGCTGCAAACATACACCCTTATTACTAGAGCTGAGTGAATATGTTTGCAGCATCTTTGACATTACGGTTTTAAAGGCATGCTTTATACATGTCGTAGTTTTCAATTCTTAATAATACCATGAGGTGCTTTTTTTTTCATCCCTGAGAAAGTGTATCTTAGGCAAGGTCAGAAAAACTGAAGTAGAAGGGGGATCTCTGAGTAAAACACAAAACATTTATTCTTCCAATTATAAAAGACAAAGCAAAATAGAAAACCAATTGAAAGCAGAATGGAGAAAGAGTTAAAATGAAGTTGCCGTGAGAGTTGCATTGGGTATTTAACTTTGCCTTTTCTTTTTTGCCAGGTCTTTATACCCCTTTGTAAAAATGAAAATACAGAATTATCTTTTTACAAAAACATCAGCGCGATAACCTGAATGCTAAAAATTTATGGGAGCTCAAGGGAAGACAAGGAAAATTCATGGAAGAGAAATTCACTGAAGTTTAGAAAATAGATAGAAATCGCATATGACTTAGGAGGACACTGAGCTAAAAATATTTGGAAGCTATAATGGTATTATACACAGCAGCTCTTGCCCAGCCATCTGCTTATCACGGCTGTTGGAGACAAAGTACTGACTGCAGAGACATGTGGCTTTACTCTGTGTGAGAAAAGAGGCTTGAAGTTAATAATGTTGAGCATAATTGATTTGCATTTAAATTTAATGAGGAAGAAGTTTTGAAAGTGAATAGTCAATTAACATGCAAAGGGAATCAAGTGTCTCTGTGCATAGGTGACAGATATGCTCATGTGCTTAGGCAGTAATAAGTACATCCCTTTTGCTCTGTAAATGTTGTGCAACATCTCAATATCAAGAGAAATCTTTACAAAGTCCTTGATAAAGTATTCAGCTGCTGGGACAGGGTAATAGGATCAGAATTAATTTTTCACTTCATAGGCAGTCCTTAATATTATACTTGAACAGTAAGCATAGTTTTGAAAGTAAATTGTCTCGTGGCGTTGCAAGAACTTGTAAACTGAGCATTGCAAAACAAAACCTCAAAGAACAATAAATTCAAAGCTGAATATCTCGGTACTCCTTATATCACAAAGTTAAATAAAGGAAGCCAAAAGAAAGGCATGTGTAGGGTAAACTGTAGTTGTATTTCAGGAGTGCGTTGACAGGTTAATGGTCGGTTTAGAGTAACAGTGTAAAGTTTTAGGAAAGCTTTGAAATGCATTTTAAATCTATCAAATATGTATATTTAGCACGTTAATAGGATACCTGGAGAAGAAACAGCTGACACGTAGTGGTACTGTGTGAAAAGTTGTACTCTCCTGGCTTAGTCTTTCAAGGGAATAAATTTTTGACTTTGAAAGATTAAGAAAGCTTGAATCAGACTGTTCTGAATTTTTACTGTGCAAGGGCTGTAGGAACTGCAAAACCTATGAGTAAGCTTACATCTAGATGAAAAATGAAAGTGGAGCATGCCTAAAGGTTCTTTGTCAGTGGTCACTGGAAAAAGAAAAACCTGTAGGAAAAGAACTAACAACTCCCTGCATTCTTACAGGGCAATTACCTTGGCAATTAATTAAATTTAATGCCAAAGTGTTCAAATGAAAAAAATGTTCATACTGAGAAAATAAGAGTAACTAAAAGGCTGAAATTTTAAGTGTAAATGTAGGCTAGACAGAACTTCCTTTGTATTTCCAGTTGGTACTGTAAGCACAGGCCAGACAGAACACAGAAATTGTGGGAAATAAAAAGCAGCATATTGTTTATCAGTGAATGTGCTGGCCTACAAAGACCTGAGCGCAGCAAGAGAGGAAAGCTGAATGGCAATCAAGTAAAACAAAATTACATGTGAGGTGGTCATAGTTATATTAGAATTATTTGTTTAGACTTGAAAAGTAAATTAGGCTACCAATGTACTGTCAAATCAAGGAGATTGTGGCCAGCTATCCTGTCTGAAAGTAGTTGGATAGGAACAATAGCAGCTAGGAAAAGGTAATGTACTAGTTGAACTGGGAGGAGTCTTACAATAAATTTGGTGTTCTTTTAAATAAAGGCCTCTATTAGCAGTAGATGTGCTGTGATTAAAAGGAAGGGGTATGTGATAGCGTTCATATTGCCGGTTTTGTTTCCTGTGCCTGAAGACAGGACAGCAGCAAAACAGAAAGCAGCTGCTCGTTGAGCTTTTAAAAACCACGGTTCCTAATGCAGTTAAAACACCTTCAGTACTTGCCAGTGGAAACTCCCAAGCCACGTAGACTGAAATATGCATTTCTTACTCAGAAAACGTAAATACAGCCTGAACATACAGTGAGAATGTCAGGCTGTAGAGGTGTATTGAAACCTCTGCTTAACAAGCTCAGTGTCAGTCACAAAGCACAGTTTGGAAAGCATCTAAGAACAAACATTTTCAGGTACTGATATCTGCACTTTTGCCAGGATGCCCAAGCATTGGGAGAAAATTTCTGTCTGCCTTCAAGTACTCCTGGGAAGAAAGGCACATTGTTGGTGTAGATGATGCTGACATCCAGCTCACAGAGCAGGAACGTGCTCAGAACTGCTTTGAAACACTGCAATGGCAAAGCTGTCACGTGTGGCTAAATATGGCTGTAGCAGTTGTGCTGTGTATTAGATCCAACTGCAGCACGAGGCAATGTAAGTAAACAACATCCTATATGGAAGGCAGAAGGAGGGAAGGGTCTTTTTACTGCAGGTCACTATTTTGAGAACTGCTACGATATTGAGGTTCTAGCATAGAGTACAGTACTGAAACACGTCAACAGCTGTAGCACCTCATGACTTGGTGCAATATGATTTTATTAATATGTCAGAGTCAGTTGTAATAGAGCCACATGAGCATTTAAAAGAGCTGGGGCTCTTAAAAATAACTGCCATTTAAAAAGTGACAGAAGGCGAGTCATTTACAATTGGGCACAATGATCTTAAGGGTCTTTTCCAGCCTAAATGATTCTGTAATTCTATGGTAGCAGGCTACTGCTGTGTTTAAATTCAAGTTGAAAGCATACTTGGCTTATAAGCTTGTCCATTACTTTGCCGAGCCCCTTGCATGTGAGAACTCGTCTGTGTGGTGGTGATGGCTGGTGCTGTGATGATACACACAGGATCAGCTGGTGTGCCAAGGGATGCCTGTAATTCTGGGAGCGTGAAAATGCACCGGGTGAGAAGGCACAGCACCGCCACAGCACAGCTGTGACAAACTGTGGGGTTTTTTCTTCATGGATTTTGGGATAGTTCTGCATGCCCTCCCTGCCCCTACTCTGTCCAGAATATATATTAAGCATTTGGAGTGTGATTTGGATCAATTTTTAGGTGTCCCTCTATTTGTTTACTGTTGTCACTAAGTAATATTTGAATCCTTAAGCCGACTTAGCAACCCCCCTAAATTTAGCTGAGAGTAAACATCTCAGAACTGTAGAGAGCTTGCAGCTTTCACAAAAATTGTAGCCTCCTTTTGTAGGGGGTTTTGAACCCAATAGTTACATGCTATACATGGTTTGCAAGCAGTGTAGTCAGTGCCTGTATGGGTTGGTATTTGCCTCACCATCCTTGAGGTTTGGACATGGCCAGAGGGAGGAACTTGAAATTTTTCAGAACATTGGAGGTGCAATGGAATGTGAGGCAGAATGAATGGTGCCATGTGTAGGACTACAAAGCCAGCCCATTGCTGATCTGCTTATAGAATAATGTGTATTTCCTAGGTAGGGGAAGAAGCCTAGATTGAGGCAAAGACATTATCAGATGGAAAAAAAGTGATTGAAACACTTTTCATGAATGTAGGTAGCTGGAAAAGCAGCCTTCTCACTTTTTGTTTCTTTGGGGAGTGAGGGCGTATTTTAAATTTTAAAGAAAAATTTAGAACAGAAGAACATTTTTAATTCTGAAACAACACTGAAAATGTTTTACAGGAACTGTTGCAATGCCTCATGTGTGCCTTTTCCAGACTCTGGGTTTGTGTTTGTTAGTATAATGCAGGATCCCCTCAAAGCACGGCCCACGCCGAGCACCTGGCTCTGTGTGTGTGGTACTACTCTGATTTGTGCATCAGCCTTGTGAGGTTTATGGAGCTGATGCTGTAATTTTGCATATAAAAAGCTGTATTAATTGTTGCATTTCAAATGCATGCCTTTGACTGAAAATAATCTGGGATAAAAATATGTTCTAGACAGTATTTCATACAATATGCACTTCACAGTTTACTTCATAAGGTAGCGTGTTCATAGTCACTGCTCCAAAAGTAAATCAGACACAGTAGTAATTTCCAGTGTAATATTCTACAAAAATGAGCAAACTGGTTTATCCTGGGGCTTTTAAGAAAAAGTATAGGAGCATTGATTTTCTCCATCAAGTTCCTTTTCATCTGTAAACTGCTAGCAGGATTATTAAGTACTTGATGAACTCTTAAAATTGCAACCTACCTATGGGAAAAGCAATGTATTTTTATGCTAGATATTTTCTGTATATTGTAATAATAACTTCTTCAGGGAATAAATAATAGTTTTCCTATTTATATAAAACTGTGTTCTGTGTTTAAAAGATAATACACAATTGGAGTCTTGTCCTAGAGTAATAGTTTGATAAATGGTTACTGTAATTAAGTTAGTGTAATTAATTTTATAATGAGCTTTTCAAGAACCTGTGTGATTTAATGTATCTCAAAGATGTTAGTCACGTGCTTTGGTAATCCTGCACAGGAGATACTCTTTGGATAAGAGGGCAGCTAATTAGCGATTGAATGGTTTCACATGAAAAAGGCATATTATAATTTAGAGTGGGACTTTCACCTAGGATGGTAAAGTGGGTTGGGTAGGTGTGGTGATAAGAATATAGAGGGATGGCCAATAAGTGAGGCTAAGCATAATTTTTTTAACTGGGACATGGAAGTTACTTATATAGTCTGGTTTTAATATTTTTGAGAAGTTAATTGAATCAGACAGTAGTGACTTCATTGACTGAGTATTAGTCAGTAAAGTAGGTTCAGTAAGGGTGTTTACTTAAAATTACTGTCTTTATTCAGGACAAGTGCAAATTGTATTAAATGATCATTTCTTGCATTTTTCTGTGAAGATGGCATGCTAAAGATGAACACACCAGGTGGTGCATTGAAGTGTGGAATGTGATTTCTTGTTCCAACGGGCTGTGACAAAGCACCTTACAAAGTTCACATCTTCACCTTTGGTTGTGGCCATGTGATCCCATGCTCATGCTGCAGCACACTGGGCTTTAATATGACCCACAGGAAAAATTGATTCATCTGGAGCCATCTGAAAAGAAATTTTCACCTCTGACCTGTTTGTAGATTTATTTCAGAGTGTAGTTCCACAGTAGCTGTGTTGACAGATTTGTCCCAGATATTTGAGACAGATAATGGGGGTGAGGGCTGTGTGATGTGTTTAGGTGAGTTGGGACTAGGTAAAATCACAGATTCTGCCTATTCCTTCCAGTTACTCACAGTTCCAGTTTTTCTTTTTCACAGTAGTGATCCTTCTGTCTTCTAGCAGTTCTTCAGGATTTCCAGTCTGTCTCTTTCTCCAGTCAGCATCCACTCATTTTGCCAATGTAGCTGCTCTCCTTACCTGTGCATTGGCATTGAGCATTCCCCTCACAGCTCCACCAGGATTTTTGTTCTCAGGAAACGCTTTTCTATGCCGAATACCAAATTCTTACTCCACAATATGGAGGAAGAAAACCTTCTTGAAGAAACAGTCAGATGTGTCTTAAGCAGCAAGAAGGGTTTAAAATAATTTCCATATTTGTGCACAGAAATGAGTAATTATTTTGACTGAGAATTCAGGAGAGAGACAGCAGGGTGGGAATATCAGTCTGAGACAGATGCTTCAATGTATAATTTCAGCACAAACTATATTTTGGCCAAGATACAAGAAACTGAAAGCAATTTAAGTGTTTCAGGCTTTAAAGAGAAGAAATTTTATATAGTGGTTGCTTTTCTAGAGTTCTGCTGTACAGTCACACTTGTATAATTCATACTAAGTTTTCTGTGAAGTAGTTTTGCAATCTGATCCTGGAATGTCTGGCTGGAAGAGGGATGATGGCAGTATCACACTCATCCTCCCAGTAAGTTTCCTCTTATAGGTAGCCCAGAAGAGTGAGAAATAGCAGTGCTGTCAGCAGTTTTGATAGCACTGCTGAGTGGAAGGGGTGCAAAGGAACAGATGTACATTGCTGGTGATTGTCATACAACTTTCTGGTTTGACCTTTTTTCGTGGTTTTAGAGAAAGAGTAAGGCAATGTTAGAAGGAGGTTGAGCTTTTGTTTGTTTTCATACATTCTATTATTTAAGTACCAATTCATTTTCCCTGCCCTTTACATTTTTTTTTTCTTCCAGAAAGAAGTAGAAATAGGTTTCCACAAGAAGATTGTTTCTGAAGAATTTTTTCCTCTTATGTAAGAAGAGGTTTGTCTAGCCTAGCAAAATCATCCCTTTTGAAGAAGAAAAGTAGCATCTTGATCTATCCACTCTGATTCTTTGCAGTTTTAGTTTTGAGTCAAACATTTCCCTTGCTAGTTTGCTAGCTTTTTAAACCTGTTTACAGGGTTTTTTAAATATTATTATATTTTTTCTTTTACTTTCTTTATTTTATCTTACTAGCCTTTTATATATAGGATTAATGGAAGTAGTCCCGTTCTGACAGGCTGTATTTTGGCCATATGTAATATAATCTTACTGTGTCAGAGACAACTGAAATCTCAGAAGAACTCCTGTAACATTTATTAATTTTTACTGCATTTAAGCTTTTGTTATAACTTTAAGCTGCTTATTGTTACATATTATTTCAAGTAAGATCCTCATAATATCTTTTGGTGGCGGTTGTTTCTATCATTGGAAAGTACTGCTTGTTTTGATGTAATGTAGAATCAGAAGAATAAAATGCTGTTTCCAGAAAACTGATTTCTTGCTAATGTAGTTCTGTGAAACTCAGTATGTGTGGGAAGAAATGCTGGCATACTCTAGATGTGATAGACTGCTGAATATAATTTGTTAAATGAAATTCATCCCCAATTTAGTAGTACTACTTTGTTAGGAAGGGATATATTTTCTATGTGGAGATAATCCAAAATCTTGATAATCTGGTGTCTGTGCAGATTCTCGGCTTTTTGGAGGTGCTAATTTTTTTGTCTTGGGCAAATACTTCTGTAAGGGATTAGATTCTGTTTGCATAAATTGCTGCTGCTTTCAGTTTTTAAAAATGTACTGTTGTAAGTAACATTCCATTGCTCTGCAGAGAATTCAAGAGCTGCTATTTTATACCACAGAGATCCACCAGTTTTATTTATTACTTTGGGCAATTTTATATGTGTGTCACAGTTACTCTTGTAAGTGGTAACTTGGCCAGTAGCAGATATTGTCTCTGAAGTAATTTGGGGATTTACTGAAGTATGGTACCAGAGAGTGCTCTTGCTATCAGATATCCACAAGTGCCGTATCTGAACTCTAGGAAAAGCTTGAATCTTTATCACTACAGTATTATCACTGAGCATGCCCATTGTTAGATGAGACTCAGAAGAACAAGAGAACAGATTATTTCTCTTCAATATGACAATGATTCATTGTTCTCTAGATCAGATGAACACACTGTTCTGTTTTCTAGGGTTGAATTGTTGTGGAAGACTTTAGGTATCGCCCATTTTCATCAAATAATGACATCAAGCAACTGTTGGAGACTTCTCTTGAAAGTCTGTTCTCCGCCACCCCCAGCACACATTTATTTTTTGATTTGTTCAATGTTGTATGTAATGTTAATTTATCCATCTTAAGTTCCATATATATAATTCCACCACAGTTACAGTAGAGGCGTCTGTTGCTTTGCTGCATTCAGGTCTGGTATACACCCAGCGTGTTCAGGTATTCACTGCTTCTTTTCACTGTTGCTTTTCTAGCTTAGGGCCACGTGGAACATACTTGTCACTGCACCCATGTTTCTGAACTCCTTTAAACAATTTGGCTTGTACTTGACTCTCAGATAGACAGTACCAGCATAACCCAGAAAAAAAATTGGTTATTCTGCCTATTTAGGAAGGGTTTTGCTCATTCTGCTGTCTTTAAGTGTTGGTTTGCATCTCTATATAAATTTGTTTCCTTTGTAGCTAGAAGTTTTCACGCACACAGTTCAGCATTCAGTAACTTTACTAAATAGGATTGTGGTTAAATAAAAATTCTAACCATAATGTGAATATGGTGTGTATTGGTGGAGTCTCCGTAAAGCTGAGTAAGTTTAAGGGTTCTTAAATGCAAAAATGCATACCCAGAAATGCATCCTGTGTTGCCATGAAATACTTGCTTGTATGTAAGACGTACAGACAATTTCTGCAAGCTGTTGAACTTCAGTCTCACTGTGAAGATTGTCCATACTGATTAATGTGTGACCATTTCCTGTAGGGTCTCAGCAGCAGCATTTGCTCACTGGCTTCTTACACAGGTCCTTCCCCTAAGAGACACATTCAGAGTCCCTTACTTATTTCAGAGCTCTGTCTGCATTTAACCTGTAACTTCTTAATTTTCAGTGGGCTCTGCAGACCAGAGTATGTTGTTTCTTACCTGATTATCACTCTTCAAACTTTTAGTCTTTATTGCAATATTCTTTCTTAAATGTTGATGCAGTTCCCTGAAGAAAGGCTTTTAGACCTTGAAGTTTATTTAGTTTCCCTTCCACTCCTTATTCCAAATCATAAATAGCTTCTGAGTGGTGTCCAAAACATTAAATTACTCTTCCATTGAATTTCTCTGCCACAGAAGATGTGGTTGTTCTAAGTGAAAAATGTCATTGTAATTGGTTATGTAATGTAGAGGAATAATAGCTAATTCTCAAGACACTTTTCCCAAGGAAACTTCTGGGAAAAATTATGGAATTGTTTGCTTGGTAAGCCCTTGTGAATGCTGTTTTCTAGGTTTTAAGCATAATTAAGGTGCTGTCACTTCACTGTATCCTGGTTAAAGTCTCCCACTTTTTTTTTTTTTTTTTTTTTTAGTTGTTATCCCCTCCTCCATCTCTGAAAACTGCTACCAGACAAAAAATTCTGACTAAGTAAAACTTTTTTTACCCACCTTGGTTTCTTCTCCTTGATATTTACACAATCTTTTTGCTGTGTCTGAAATTCTTCAGCTGTCCCCAAAGGCAAATAGACACAGCAGGGGTTGTGTCTTTCCTACTGTGAGTAAAATAGGGTTGTTTTGGGCAAGAGAAAATCAGGAGAGATGAAGTGTACAAATCTGACAAAATACTGACATTACTATTCCAGCCATTCCTGAAACAAGTTTTTCATATGTTCTTTACTTAGAACTGGTAAAATAATTAAAAGTGATGAGATTAGGCCACCTTCTGATTGGCTCGCCCTTTACATTTGTTTAAATGTTTTGTTTAAATGTATTTTGTATTTTTACCAAAGTTACTGAGCTAGTATTTTTTTGAGTGTGTTGTTCTTTTGCAAAAATCGGTCAAACTCTGTCATGCTTTTGGTGTCCCCAGATGCATCATTTAAAGGGATCTTTAGGAAAGGCAACAGTATGGATTAACATGCATTTTCAAGTGGTTGTCTTTGCCTTCTTGTTCTTCAATTCTTTCTTTGTCTTATTATGATGATTATTCTCTGCTGTTTGTTGAGAAATGCCACTGAATGAATGAAACCTGATTTGATTTAGTTATCTACATAATAGAATTTATGATACTTCATGTAGCATCACTGTAGAAACATCTTCTGTTACTGAATTCCACTGCAATTAGACATAATTAATCTCTTCTCCTCTTAATGCAGCTCAGTTTGTATTTTGCATTGGCAACTTAATGGTGAATGAATTTTCTTTTCTTACCTGTATGAAATCCTAACTAGATTGAAAGTAAAGACAATTCCCAGTAATCTAAATATGAAAACTGTATAGAATTAAGAATATAGAGCAACCTGTCAGCTTGTGTTTTAGATCATGAAGTTTTGAATTGTCAAGATGCAAATAAGGTCCCTTGTATGAAGTCAGTAGGATATGAAGAAAGCTTCAATAACCACTCTTCTTTAGTGAATTATGGTGTCTTCCTAGTACTAGATGTTCTTAATTTAAATGTGATTACTGTTGTGTTTTTTCACGTAGTAACTTGGTCATTGGCACAGATGCCCAAATTGGAGACAGCTGAAAGCATTGTGTGACTTTTGGATCTATAGATGTATTTTGTCTTTCAATATCCAAAATAATTCACTTACACTAAAAACGAGGTGCTTTACATTGTTTTCCTTGGTTGAAGAATAGGTTTAATGTGAACTCTAGAAGGCATTTTAGTCCCATTGTATAGATGAAGGTTATTCAGGGATTTGGAGCCAGTATAAGTTTAGATGTCTGCTCAGTTAATTCAAATAAACAGCAGAGTTTTTCACTGTATATCTAATTATAAAATACATTTGACGGTGCATTTCATTATTCATTAGTTTTAGTGATACCTTTCACTGCTTGTTTTCTTGTGTCTCTTCAAATACTTTCTGAAATTTGCACACTCTATCATGACTCCTGTGAATTCATTTGCTGCACATTTAGTGTGTGATACAGTAAATCACTTAGCAGCTACCAAGAAAGACATTTTACTGTTGAAACCTAAATTAGCACTTCCCATACTTAATTACTTTGTAGCATATTGATCTTTCTGTAGGACACTTTTAAAATGGAAAATTTCTTCTTTAAAAAGCTGTTACTCTTTATATGTTCTGTTGCATGCTTCTTCATTTAAATAAAGAAGGTAATTTAAATGTTGTATTGATATATGTCTTTTTCTCAACAGTTTTCAAAATCTGGTTGATGTGATGGCATAAACTAGTAAAGCATTTGGATTACATGATGGGTATCAGCAATGGTGATTGATATTATTTGAGTGGTACAGTAAGAGTCTGCTGTATGAAATGCCAGAAGTTTACATTTCTTCTAGTTTTGCAATGGTAAGTTTTTTTACATTTGTACTAAGGAAATAATAACATTTTATCTTGTCATGTAAGGTGTATTTCTTTAAAAACTATTATATCAGCAAATCAGTAAAGATGTCTCTCTTATATATGATTTCTAAAAGTCTGTTTAGGTCAGTAGTAATTACTAACCAAAGTAGCATTTGAATTTGGTTTAGGTTATTTTATTGGTATTGATTTGAAATGTCAGTTACTCACCCCTAATATGTGCTAGTTTTAATTAAAACAACCTAAGGGAAATGGAATATGTAAATAAACCCTGGTTTTCGTGTTTGGGTTCAACCCCAAATGAGATCACTCTCCAGATGGTATTGAGCTTGTGTGCAAAGAGGGAGAATGTGCAGGCAAGTTTATCCATGTGGAAAATAGGTGCAAAAACCATTATAGAAAGCGTATAGTGTTTTGCTCTCTTCAGTCAGCTGCTGATGTTTGACCATTTGCTGCATGATGTGTTAGTTATATTTTCTCTTAAGGAGAGCTCACACTTATCTCATTTTAAGTGGACAGAATGAAAGTTAGCACTGCAGCATTTCTTTAGATGTATTTTCAGGAATACAAACAGTGCACCTTTCCAGCTTTTTCTTTGTTGCACAAAATGATGTGCTCTCATACACAGTTGTGTATAGAGCTATACCATTCTATGTGCTTTCTTGTGCAGTTTTGTCCAGAACTACACCAAGCAATACTGTTAGAATACATTGAAGAAATTCTTAAGAAATTCTGCTTGCATTGTGAATTCCTAAACACACAATACAGTAAATACTGGCAATTGTTAAACAGAACTGTATTGGATCAGAGCGAACTTGTGTTGTCCCATTCTCTTTTCTGTTCTAGGGACCTTACACTTCAATAGTAGATTTGGGAGAATTTATTAATTTATGTTCTTTTTTTTCCCCTTCTTTGCTGAAAATGAAAAACAGCTCTTGAAACAGTTTTCTCCATTTGTTATTTTCAGCATTTCTAAGTAATGTGTGAAAGATTTGATTCCATATTTAAAATTTGTAGTCTTCACATATGACAGTTGGATGGATTTGTATAATCTGGACTTCGGGTAGGTGGAAAAGGGAAGGTGTGGCATTATGCACAAATGTGAATCAATTCATTAGCAAGACTATTATGACAGATCTGTGGTGATATGAAGTTGGACACATCAAACTTTTAAAGATTAAATGACTAGAAGGGTAAGACTGAACTGAGTTCTCTTAAAAATTATTTTAAGATACTGGGCTGGTCAAGTACTCCTGCATTTCACCCTGAAATGTGAAATACAGGAGCTCGGAAATGGGATGTTTTAAACTTATCTTTGAGTCTGAATTTACTTAAATGTGATGTGAGTGATGATTCACCTCACCAGCTGAGAGGGAAACAGTACCTCAGAGGAGATTCTTTATAGAGGCAGGCATTTGTTGTCATAAGTGATACAGAAGTAGCAGAGGCCCCACCTGGGTATAAAAAAAAATATTTTTGTTTTAAGGACTGGAACAGGTTGCCCAGAGAAGTTGTGGAATATCTGTACTCAGTATTTTGCAGGACCCAGCTGGATAATGTTCCATGTAACTAAATCTGAATTTAGGCCTCATGTTCATTTGAATGGGAGGTTGGATAGGATTGCCTCCCAAAGGACTTTCCAGCTGGAATGATTTTATTATTCTGATTCAGAAATTTTATTTTATTTCATTTTTACTAATAATAACTGTAAGTATTTTTAGTGGTGTGCTTTTTATTTTTTTTTAATTCGCTGCTAAATTAGAATTGCAGTTCTGTTTTGTTATTTGTGAGAGAGATGTTTTTTCTTTAAGCAACAAGTGAGTAAGGAGATGCAATTTTAATGGTTTGCTTCTTAGTCTGTGAAACGATGTAACTGGAAACTGGGATATTAAGAATGCAGTCTCATGCCTTTTACTTTAATAGACAAATTTAAATAATAATACCAATAAATGATAACATATGTACAATGCATAAAAATAGTGTATTTGAGTAACTAGAGCCTAACTGGGACATTCCAGCCTTACATAAGGCATAAGTATGAGCAACGCTCGCACAAGTACTAAAGCCAGAACAACCACAAATATCAAGTCAGCTACTTTGTAGCTGAGATGGAAAAATTTAATGCACTAAAGAAATACCACAGAAAGAAGCAATGAATACATTAAATGGGCTTATTCAGTTTTACATTGGTACGTTTGTGACAGTACATTTTTCAGATTTGCTGTGTCTCTAGGTGGTTTTTGAATATTTTTTCTGACTGTTTTGTTTACATTTTTTTGGAAGGTTTCCCAATGAGTGGATCACGATGAGCATACTTTAGGGACTCGCCATAGTATGGCTGCTTCTCGATCTACTCGTGTTACAAGATCTACAGTCGGTTTAAATGGTTTGGATGAAAATTTCTGTGGTAGAACATTGAGGAACCGTAGTATTGCTCATCCGGAGGAGGTCTCACCCCATCCTCAAATCCGATCCAGGTCACCAAAGAAGAGGCCCGAGTCTGTGCAGACTCAGAAGGGCAGCAACGGCGGCAGAACTGCTGATTTGAAACAGCAGAGTGCTCGGGAGTCGTGGGTGAGCCCTAGAAAGAGAGGGCTGTCCACTTCGGAGAAGGATAATGGTGACAAGCAAACGGTGGAAAATAGTGAAAAAAAACAAGCAGAACCTGTTTCACCAGTTTTGAAAAGGATTAAACGCTGTCTGCGTTCAGAGGCACCCAGCAGTTCTGAAGAAGACTTGCCCACTAAGGCAGAGAAGGAGTCATTGGAGCATAAAAGCTTAGTGTCGGACAATGACGCGGCCTCCACGGGGACTAAGCGAGCTTGTCGATGTCTTATATTGGATGATTGTGAGAAAAGGGAAGTTAAAAAGGTGAATGTCTGTGCAGAAGGGTTTAATAATTCTGCAGTAGTTGAAGAGGTTGCAGGTTATCAGACTGTCAATGGAGTTGGTGAGAGAGACTCAAATTCTCTTAACTGTGATGACTGTCAGGTTGATGGGAATGCTAAGCAAAACAGTGCTGGTTCCCGTACGCCCAAGGACAAAACCGTAGCAGAAAATGGAAACTCATTTGCCCATTCTTCGTTGTTGCTTAATAGCAGCAAAGAGGACAGTGTTGTAGACCATTATGTGCCTTGCACAAACTCTCAAGAACAGGTAAAGTTAGAGGACCACAAAACAATAAACGACTGCTTGCCTGAGGAGCACGCTAATCAGGCGTTTGAGCCAGCTGCAGGGTCCTTTTCTGAAATCCAGTCGTCTCTGTTAAGGGATTCGGAGGAGGAGGTGGATGTTGTAGGAGATAGCAGTGCCTCTAAGGAACAGTGTGCTGAGAACACCAATAGCAACCTGAATGCTCACCATGACAGTGCATCAATCTCAGGTGAACCTGAACCACATTCTTCAGTGCTGAACTGTGTTTCAGCTCAGATGACAAATATGTTGGAACTTCAAGAACACAGATACACGTTGAGAACTTCACCACGAAGGGCTGCCCCTGCCAGAAGTAGCCCTACTAAAAATAACTCTCCTTGTAGAGAAAACGGACAGGTTGAGGAAAATAATCTTAGTCCTACTGAAAAGAATGTACCTGTAGGTATTAATAATATCAATGGATCTCCCAAAAAGTCTGAAGAAATCAAACAGAATGAAAAAGAGAGAAATAGTAATACAGGGGATCATGGGAGTGATGGACTAAGAAAGCCGCTTTCTGAGTCTAGGCTTGTTGCTGGATTTGTACCATCTGCCAAAGAGAGTGCCAACATCCACACTGCAGAGGAGGATGAGGAAGAGCCTGATGTGTATTACTTTGAATCAGATCATGTGGCATTGAAACACAACAAAGAGTATGTGTAACTATGGTAACCATGAATTCTGCTTTTGTTTCTTACCAAAAATATATTGTTATTACAAAAATTATTAAGTATTTAACATACTTCCACAAAAATCTAAGTGCTTTATAATTTTCATACTCTTCAGTCTTCATTTTTCTTGTTTCTACCTCAAACGAAATTAAACTATTTAATATGCAGTATGGTACAGCAATGTGGTTTATACATTTCTAACAATCAGGATTCTTGAGCCAGAACTTGTTTTTTTTGAGTTTCTTCAGGTTTTTTGTTTCTTTAAAAAATGCATCTGTTATTTATTTTCTTAAAAACTAGCTGGAAGGAAAACCAAAGGAATTCATGACTTGTAATTAGAATTCAGTCATTTATCAGCATATCCAATGGACACTGCAGATACAGCTTATACAATTATCATTCTGCTGTACATAAAAGTTAAAGTTAGATACTTTTTTCAGAGTGTCATGGGAAAGAACTCAGCACTGTTGTGTTCAGGAAGATGAATTGATCAAATGCAGCAACTTTCTCCAAAGTAAATGATGTCTACATTGCTATTTATATTAATTACATGTGAATACAGGATGATGATGATTGTTGTTATTGTGCTCTGAGTTGTTTTTATGTTTATCATCTGACTGTGTGTAAGTAGAACCGTGGTAACTATACCTTGTGGTAAATGTGTGAGAGATTTCTGAAACAAAAGGGAGATTCACTGAAGAAATTTTACATGGAGAAAATCTGTCTGCAAGTAGTAGATCAGGACACAGTTTTTTATTCCACAGCCTATACTGCTGCTTTGACTCCTGTGTTCTGCTGTTTAGTAGGTGTTCTGCATTTTGTTGTGAGTTCTGAAAGGCCAAGTACAGATGATCCTCAGTTTGCTTCATATGAAGGGTTGAGGCACTGGCAGTAGTTCAGTGTAAATGCAGTAAATGTTCACAGGACAGTTACTGTGAATGTGGGGCACAAGACACAGATAGTTGCTTAATCCAGTGACTGGATTTTAATTACTGGATTTTTAGTATTAGAGTTGCATTGTTTATATAGTGAAATTTTGTTCAGTATTGGTAATGAGTTTTTAATCAGAAAATTTGAATTCAAGCATGTGTTAGACAAACTATGATTTCAAAATAATGATCAAATATTTGCAGCTTCAGCCATCAGTCCAAAGTGGGCACTTTTCTCAGCAGATGGAAAGAAAATTACAAATGGGTAAAATGAACTGTTGTCTTTTGGCTCTCTTGGGATGATTTTGGATCTGTATGTAATGTGACTTCATCTCATGTTAGACACAGATTCATTAGTAATGTGGCATGATGTAGGGGACTGTATTCATTATAAATACTGTAAAAACAGTAGTAGTTTTTTCATTTTTAAACGCAGATCTAAATTGTCCTTGGAGATTTCAGGTGTATGCCCTAGTGTAAGCTTTTGAACATAACACAGTTCTGAAGAAATGGGTAGTTGTAGTTCAGATTGGCAGCCTGTTTGTGAGACCTTGTTGGGGAGCTCTTGAAATTGCAAGTAGGACTTGGTAGCTTGCTACCTACTTGTTGCCTGAATGCAGAATTCCAAAAGAAGTCGTCTTCATTTTTATTCTGTCTTATATTTCTACTTTACCGAAGTAAAGCATGCTGCTGGGGTGAGTGAGGAAGTGTTAGCTTTTCTCAATTTAAAAAAATTTTGGTGGAACTGGAAAATTACAGACCATCCTTTTTTGTTGTTTCCATTTATAAGAAAATAAGCCTGGTGTATTGATGGCTCTGCATGGTAATAGGATACTTTTAAAGAAGTCAATACTTTGACATATGAGTGCAGTTGTCATTTATCCAGAATTTCATACCTGAAGAGTAAATCAAGTGCAGTGCACTATATCCTCTATCCAGTTATAAAAATAGCTAAGTTCATTAGAGGATACTCTTAATTAATGTGTAACAGTTTTTGAAAAGTGTCTTAATTATACCCTTGTTTAATCTCATCTGGTACTTACTTTCTAAAGTGTTAAACTAAAAAACAAGAAACCTTGCCAGTTTATCTGAAATCTATTCCCTGATTGGTCAGATGCAAACCATTCCTGGGTTCCCATGCTATTAATGTAGGTTTAGCTGGAGGTAAAGGATATTCACTTTGCTTGTGGTAGTTCTGGCTAGGCCAAGTGTTCTGGTGTTCTGCATATCACATCTTCAAATGGTACCATTTTGGTTTTCTGTCCTTCATCACTTTGGGATTATTATGGGTGATTTTTTTTCTCTGCTTTATGTTTCTGTTCTCTTCCAAAAGCCAGTTCAGAGAGACATTAGCATCTTGGCTAGGTTAAGGAGGCAGATTTGTCCAAGAAGACATTAGTATAATTCTTTGGATGTTCCATGGCAGGAAAAAAAAAAATTCATTCCTTTGTGTCATAGAAGCAATTTTATATGGCTGTAAACTTACTTCTTGTTACATTATGTAGCTTGGTGACATACTCATTCATACAGTTTATTTGCACTCTCCAAGAAATTATTATGATATTGATAAAATGTGAATATACCAAAACCTTTAAGAGCTGTTGATAAGATTTGCTATAAGAAAAAAATCCTTAATGTAAATGGTTGTATTTCTGTGTGAATTTTGTTGCTTTTTGAATCTTAACATGTTTAAGCAATATCCATATATTAATATTTCTGGGAAAGCTGGATGATATAATAGGAAAAAGAACTATCACAGATTATGGAATATTATTATTCAGACGGAAGGTTGAAATTATGGATGTGCCCACAACTTCTTTATTAAGATATATCTGTCCCACAAAGATGGAGATGAAATCTCCAAGCAGAAATTTTATTACAACATAGACATTTTTGTAGATGATAACAGACTGATCTGGGGGTTGTATAGTTGTAAAGTGTTGTTAATGTTTTCTGTTGCTACACACATAATTGGAATTTTTGTGTATTGTGTGTAAGTATGGTTTGGTATATATTTGAGAATTTTCCTTCTATCTTCTAGCTCAGAAAGGTTTGCATTTTCTCCCGAGATACTTTCATCAAGACTGAAATTTCTGATTTAAAACTTTCTACACTGCTGAATTTTATATGCTGTGCTTAGTATTTTGCATATGTCTTTCCTCAGGCATTTCTCATATCTCTTTGCTGTATCTTTTCATACTGTAATTCTATCACATACTGCAGCAGCTTACTTTAATTTTCTGTCTGGTGCAGCATTTTATTCTCAGTATTTTCTGCCTATGCCTGGTATTTAATTTAGTGCCCTTTTGTGGTTTTGTTTTTTTTCTTCTTCTTTTTCCTCTCTGTTTCCTTTGGAGATTTGCAATGTTTGCAGATATTAGCTTGCACAAAGGGACAGTCCTTGTTTGACTCTTAGTCCTGGGTTATAGATGAAAATATGATTGAGGAATTGAGGTTTCACATGCATATAATATGTTACAGAATGCATTTCTAGGATTCCATAAATTGCAGTTGGCTTCACAGGAATCACTTAAATCTGGAGGCAAGATCACTGAAATAAAAGCTTTATGCAGGAGCAATTCCCTACAGGCATTTAATTCCAAGAGTTAGGACCTTGTTCAGGACATAAGCATTTTCATGTATCTTTTTTACTTGATAATATTTAAAATTATAACAGCTGCACTGGCATTTAAAGTGAAGACAGATCAAATGAAGATGTTAATACATCTCTTAGAACCCAGTCTTGTGGATTCTTACCTACAATGGGTTGTATTGTTGTGGAGATCTTGGAAACACAGATGACCATGCAGGATCATGGAATCAGATTTACATACATTAACAATTGATGATAATACTGTTTAAAGTCTTTGGATCCACCTTTATATTATATGAATGTGAGAAAGAAAATAAACATTTTTAGCATTTCCTGTGGCATAGGTTTTAGATTTTATTCAGTCACAAATCTTCTGCTTAAAGAATCAAATTGAAGCAGTTCTGTATAAAAATTCATCTTACTGCACTTGGATTGTCAGAATAGGACTTGCTGCACTTTGCCATACCAGTTATTTGAGAACTGCCTTAAACATAGTCTTCTTCAAGTGTAATGTCCTCTTTCTAAATTTCTAATTTTCTGACTTTACCCGCACCGTGTTTTTTCCTTAACTGGAAAAGATAAAAATATCCATGTCTGTCTTCACATATATTGGCTAATAATAATAGATCAGTTTTTAAGTGAAGCCTGTATATTCAGCTTCCGAATTAAAGTTAAATTGATCACACAGTAGGGATTTATTTCAATGTACTGGTAAGTCTTAACATTTCTTTGTAATGATGTCATGTGGCTATGAATAGCTAATCATTAATTTTCCTGAGATGTCAGTTTTAGTCTGTGGGAACTTCATTTCTGACTTGGTTTCATCTTAAGGAATGAAGGGAATTGATGCAAATCAATTACTTTTAATATTGGAAGCAATTTTAATCCATATCTCTGAGTAATTTGTAGAATGTATCACCAATATAAAAGAATTTATGAAGTATACCGTTTTAGTGAAGAAAAGGAGAAGTTAATAATTTTAGAAAACCAAGCATAAATGCCATATGTGTTAGATTACAATGTAATTTAATTCATCCTTTTTTCCACAAAACTGGTGTGGCATACAGTGATATTTTTCTTAAATTACCTATTAATGTAAAACTAAAACATGAAAAGTCAGTATTTTTACAGGGAGTAGTTTCTATTTTCTGGTAGATTGGTCTGTATTCTAAGTAACCAAAACCAAGATTGGCTTTAAGTAAAATCATGTAGAAGTTGGATGCTGCAGACAGTAGAGGCACAAAATAGAAATACAATGGAAATCAAATAGAAACTTGTAATATGACTTTCTGATCGACTTCAGTTTGCTTTTGCAGATATTTGTGTTATTAAAATGTGACAATATAACAGGCATGCAACCGTATTTTTTATGATATCCTTGTATTTTACTACAGCTTAAAATATGAAATATTTTGAGAATTTTTTACTGCTCAGCATTACTGTTTTATCATGTTCTATAAATGATAAAACATTTATAGAACATGATATCTATAAATACTTGTCAAAGGAAAAGTTATGTGACACAAAATTTTTGCAGGACTAAAGATTAAGGTTTAGTTAAGAATACTGTAATCCTAGAGTCATATTTTATAATTACATGAACTATGCAGTAAAGACTAGAGCTCTTTTACTTTGCAAGAGATAATGCCTTGGGCATGTGCTGCATCAGCTTTTTACTCCCTAGGAATGGGCACACTCTGGGAGCCAGTAAATGTCAGGTACATTTGTCACATTGGTTTTTCTTCCCTAACAGAGGCATCTTGCTGCCAAGCACAGCATCATCCCAGTGAGCAGCACTAGCAAACACAGTGCATCCTGGGGAAAGTAAAGCTTGATTGCTTTTGGATTTGTGTCCTTTACCCCTTGAATTCCGTCCTGATTTGCCTGCTTTTCTTTTCCTGCCTGCATCTGTGTGCTCCCTCCAAGAGGCCTCTGTTGCAGCAGTCCACTCCTGGAGGAGAGTGTGAGCTGTCCAGTGCAGAGATGTTTCCCTGTTGGCTGCCTTGATGTGGTACCTCTGGATATGTGGGCTGATGAATTGATGGAGGAATGGGACAAGTAACAGTTGAATTCTGCTTGCCTGTCTCTTTTAGTGACAGTAGTTATGGTCTCACCTTCTTTCCAAGCTGCCAGGTTTTGGAGAATACACAAGAATTCAGTTTGTCTTTCCAATTTCTTTGGTCAACAGGGACCAAAAATCATGAAGGGCAAAAATATACAACTATAAAAAAAAAAAACCCAACCACAAGCAACAAGAAACCTATTACTCCAATACAAAAAAAATGTAGAAAGTTGCTGCAAAAGGAAAATTCCAAATGCTTGTTCATTTGGAAGTGCTTACCATTTCTGAGGATGCTCATTAGTAAATTCATCTAAACTGGAAAACTAAGAATCAATAAATAATAAAAATGGTTTTGAGGTGTAGGAAATTCCAGTTGGAAAGAAATATCAAATGCTGTAGGAATCATGGTCCTGATTTTTAAAAACAGAGCAAGAAAGCCAAGAAAAGATGCAGCAGTAATGTATTGACCCAGCACAGCTGTGTGGAGAGTAAGGCTCTGGCTGTGGTTTTGGCTGCTGACACAAGGACACTTAAAAGCAGAAGCAGTAAATTGTGGTTTTACCAGTTAAGTCAGTGTAAAGTTGTGCGGTGGAACAAGGAATAAATTAATGTTACCATAATTGCCTACTTGGTAGGGATCACTAAAATACTATTAAACATAATGAAGATACCAAGAAAACAAGAGCAAAGTGACTGCCATTTGCTTTGAGAATGGATTGTCTTTATCAGTCAGTTTTAACAAACCCAGCTTGAAATTGCTTCATTACTAATTTTAAGTTTTTGTCCTTGTCTTTACTGAAATTGTGACAGCATCTCCAGCATGAATGGCAAAACTGACCAGCAGTATCTTTTAAAAAGAAATTGCATGAGCAGTACATATTGTACAAGCTTCTTTCAGTCAGCAGTGAGTCCTAATCAATACAGTTGTTCCTTTGGTACAACGGTACATCATTTGAGAGTTAGAAAGGTCCTACTTTTTGGTTTCCTTTAAACTTTGTTCTATTAGGAATAGCCAGCTGATTTTTCATTTTTCATTATTGCATATCTTGATTTTGCTTTGGATGGCTCAAAGTGAAAATACTGCTGCTGTTTTGTATAGCAGTCTTTGAAAGTTTTATGCTTCCTAAGCCAAGGAGCAGCTGAGTTTGTCCGTGGTTTATTGTAGTGAGTACTAATAAAAATACATATTTTACTAATTTTGTTCCTTATTTCTAACTTTTCTTCTGCTTCTTTAGCCAAAAAATATTGACGAGTAATGCTTTGTATCGCTGTTAGAACATTCAGCCACTCATGATTGTAGATCATATTCTTGTAATTCAGTTCTAATATTCAGATATCACTGTAACAGATACTTTTGGGAAATATGTTAATTTGTTCCTATAGCAGGAATATGCATCTGAATAATTGAGTGTATGTGTGTGTCTTGTTTGCGTGAAAACCTGCAGAAACTATTTTAGAGTGAGTTGAAGGAGTTCAATAATCAGTGGTGTCAGCTTTCTCTGCTTGTTTTATCAGAGGATTTCTGTGCAGTTGGGTCAGTTTTGAGGGAACATGGGTCACTCTTACTTTGTCTCTGAAATAAAACTCCTTCTGAATGGTTGTTTTCCCCAGCATCTTGCTAGAGAAGGATATCCAAGTGGACATGCTGGAGGAATCTGTGTGAAGGAATCAGTGAAGGAATTGAGACCATTCTCATTAAAGATGATGAGAGGGAAGGAGAAAAAGTTTGGGATGTGCTGTCAGTCTGTCTTTCTGTGGCATTTTGAAGAAATCAATTTCTGTCATTATCTCATGTCAGTTCAAGCCTGGAAAACAGAGGAATGACAGGGACCTGTATCTTCTTCCTGCTGAAGGTCACTGTCCTGCCAGCAAGTGGTTTAGAGTGCTGTCAATACCAAAAGGCTGTATTAAACTGTGTTAACTGGGAGAGGACTGATGGGTGCTGTTTTGTTGACATGACTGAAACAAGTTCTGTGTTTGTTTAGAGGCACAGAGACCTGATTGGTACAAAGGATTCTGAAAAGTTGCTGGAAATGTGGGTATTTGATAAGGGCGCTTTTGTGCCGCTGATATTAAATCCTGCTGAGTGTGTTGGACAGCTCTTGACAAGAAAGAAGCCTCTAGAAATATATGAGTGGGTGTTCTGTTTCTGGGGGGAAGAGTTAAGAAAGAAGAGGACATCATAAGTTGATAACCAATAAAATTCAGATGGTTGAAACACAAAATCTGAAGCTGTGAAAGAAAGATAAAATTTGCGGGGAAGATGGTTCTTTTGCATCCAGGTAAATTACTGCAGTAGGATTTCCTTTTTTGCCTTAGGATTTGTTGAGGTTTTAAAAATGTCCTTTAAAATGTGCTTTTTGGGTTGGTTCTGCTTTGTTTTAAATAGGTGTGGGGCTGACATTCAGAAATAGTGTTCCATTTCTGGCACAGTAGAGTTGAAGAAGCCATTTAGTATGTACTTTAGTTGTTCAATGTATAACATAGAGATGTAGTTTAATTATTTACATACCTTTGAAATATTTTAAGATGTCTGAAGCATGAATATTAAATATGCACAGTGAAAGTACAGTAAATGACAGTACATGTGAAGAGGTTAAGAGTAGAAAGCAGTTTAATAAGGAGTTGCAGAAAAGGCTGTAAGTAAATTACCTTGGTCATAGTGTCTAAGCATTAGGTAGGTAAAAATCCACCATATGCTGCTTCGCCAGGCAAAGGTGCTTGTACAGGCCCTGACAGGGGTTGATATCTGTATGCTCTCATTAATTATGCCTTTAAACTCTTTTCTGTTTCTGAAGGGAGATAAAAGAAGAGCCATTCTGCATCAGTCTCTTGTGCTTTCTCGTTGCTGTTGTGTGCTTTACATGTCCAGCATTGAATCCCAGAGTCTTCCAGAGTCCAGTTAGAGACACATCAGAATAATTTGCAAGAAACTCTGCAGTGTCAAAATTACTGTATTGTAATTACTGTATTGTGACACTGGCAAAGATTTCAGGCCAAGTTTATGAGCTGGGAGCATTTTCTGTTCTTTCTGAACTCAAACATACAAAGCCCAAACAAAAAACCACACTTCTTTGAAGTGACAGGGTTTTGTTTGATCTGATTCACAGGTTTCTCCAGGGAGCCAGTCTCTTTAACTACAGCTCTTTGGGTGATTTGAAAATTCTAAGTGCAATTAATGTTTCCCTTTTCCTACATAATTTACAGGCTTTACATGTTTAATATCCAGTACTTTCTCATCTTAGCTAATAAGGATGCTAATAATTTTTTTAAAATTGCTCTTAGTAGACCAGAATCCAGAGTAATAAATGACCTGGGTATGGGAGGGCAGGTTGTAATCTGTACTTTGCTGGAGTGCCAGCAGATGGCAATGAAACAAAGACTTGCTCAAATCTTCCTGGTGACTAATAACCAGTTTTGTGTCAGAACTCTTGGAAATACAAAATAACGAGATGTATGTGTATATATATATATATATATTTTTTAACCATGTCTTACTGTGTGACGTGTACACCCTCATATGAAACTGTTCCTACCTGCACAAGAACTGATGAGTACTTCTAAATTATGGTACACATTTTTAGTGTTTGAGCCACCCAGAATTGATGGTTCTGTACATTTTACCATACTGTGAACTGTATAACTGGAGAAGTGCAGTTAGTTTTGGGAGTGGAAATTGATGACCACCAGCTGCACAGCATTTTAGAAGTCAAGAGGATAAATCACTTCTTTTTAATTAGGCAGCAAAGTATATGTCTTTGCAAGGTACTGAGTGATGTAAGGCAAGTGTAGCTGCCAGAGTAATTTCAAGTGACTTTGCATATTGATTTTGAGTTGATTCTTTTGGATTGGTGTGAGTGTTATCAACAGCCACTTTATTTCTCCCACTAATTTGATTTTGTACTATCAGTTGCTCACTTCACTCATTCAACTAAGGCTTAAAGTACAGGATATTCTTCTCTTCAAGAGGGAGGAAACCTGCAGAAACCATGGAGGGACTCTGTGACTGATAGACTCTTGCTGTAGAAATGAAATTATATGTTTAAAAATGCTGAATGATGTGGTCCCTTTTATAGGTCATTTAGTACAAAAAACAAGAGTTAACTTAAGGAACATGCAGTTGTTAAGACAGATTGATTCCATATTCATATAGTGTTTTCTAAAGATTGGTGTTAGGTCCTGACACAGAGAATCTAAAATCTGTGATGTGACTCTGAATACTCTGATTTGGAAATGGAAATGTAAACGCTATTGGAATAGAAAGAATGGAGGGGAGAAGCATTTTGAAAGTGGATCTCAGCAAACTGGGTCAGAATGGACATAGGTCTCATTATAAGGCAATAGCTGTGCTATTCTCAAATTTTGTCACAGGTAGGAGAGGAGGCTGCTGTGTCCCTAATCACTATTAGAACAAGATTCATGGAAATTAATTGCGTAAGAACTAATTGCTTATGACATGACTTCATAAATCTGGCTCTTATAATTACTTCATGGAGCAGTCTGAAAGAGTGGAATACTTATCACTGCAAAAGAAAAACTGAATCAGCAGGAATTCCTGCTGATCAGTGTCAGTCTGTGAGAAGTAGCTTTCCTTTTTTAAATACAGGTCCCTCAAACCCTGTGTTAATCAGGGCTTTTCAGCAGAGATTCTGAAGCTGTTTCTGTGCTATGCGGAATGATTCAAGTGTTCATCCGGAAGTTTCCTGGCAATTAACATGATTTAAGAACTTGTAAGAGTGTTTCTGGACTGGGACTGTGGAAACAGAGTTACATTCTCTGGAGTGCAAGTCTTCCTGCAAAGAAAACTGCTTTGGGTTTTGTATGTGCTAACAAGTTAGCACTGAGGAAAGCGTAACTTCAGTCAGTGGAAGGGACCTGTCTGTGAGTTTACTCAAGAGGGTGTTTGGGTTTGGCAAAGGATGTGGGATCATTTTGCTTGGTAATCCCTGACGTATCTTCCAGAGAAAATGATGCAACTGTAGCTAGATGATGTAGAGGTGGTTATCTTTGAGTGCCTCATTGAAGGATGGAGCTGGTTTTGCAGTAGATTAATGAGCTACTTTCTCTTTTATTAGATTTTTTCAGTTTTGGAGAGTTTTAACACCACTGCAGGAGGTAGTTTGGATCAGAACTGTGCTTACATACAAAGAATCTGGAAAGATAGAGAGTAGAATTGTTAGCCACTTTTTGAAGTAGTCCTGGAAGTTACTCATTTACATGATTTCTTGCATAATGCAGCAGGAGCATTATGGTAGCATTTGAGACTAAGAGGCCAGAATTGACAGAGGCTGCAAGAAAGGGCTCAGTGTGTGTGTGTGTGTGTGTGTTATTATGTAGCTTGCTGCTTTTTCAGAGAAATTCTTGGCTTTATTACAGTTATATAGAGCCAGAGAGCCTGTACAAACCTGTGGAAATAGTAGTTGTTCAAAATTAAAAGAACATTTGCGGACATACAGCTCACTGAAAGGCCCTGTTGAAGTTAAAAGGGATGTACAGCAGTTTGGCAAGTTCTGCAGCAAGTACCAGAATGTGGAGTATGCTATGTATTTCAGGACTAGAATTTTCAATTTTTTTTTCCCCAGGGAGTGAAAGATCCCCAAATCCCCATTTTTGTGTATTTCAGTACTTCTGATACTTACTTGATAAAACTGCAGTCTTATTTTTGGGCTTCAGAATATATTAATTCATAAAAACCAAATATGGAAGTTAAAGTAAATAGCTCCATGTTAATCCACTCTTAGTAGAGGTATGAAAAAGTGCTGGGAAACCTTTTAGTCTGAACAGCTGGTGCAAAAAATCCCTTTTCTCCAACAACACTGCTACTCTGTAGCCACAGATCAGTATCATGTGACATGTTTTTGAATGATCCCAACATTCTTGTATTTTTACTTAATTCCACAAAGACAACTTCAGTGAGATCACATGAATGCTTTAATGAGGGAGGTAACTGAAATTGAATGTTCTTGAGTTTGTGTTATTTCATCTCTTTCCATTCAGACTAAATTATTGAAGGCTACCTCATTAAGATGATTTTTCTTCCCTTTACACGTGAATCATCATTAAATTATCACTTCATTTAAATCTCCAACCTTTGGTTGCTTTTTACTTCCATGTTTTAATGAAATCATTACTTTTTTTTCAATTTCATTTAGAAAATCAATTGCTTAAATACAATTTGAATAAATGAAATAGAAGGGTTCAAGAAAAAAATGTTAAATATCTGCCTTTTTCTTAGATACAAATTTATGCATACTGCTGAGCCTCTGTTCCTGTGGCTCTGTTAACACAAGTCTGGGCACCTGCTGATGGAAACAGGCTTTTTGTTGTCCAGGGTAAATCCTGTCCCCAGGTATCCTTAAGCTCTTCTGTGTTGTTCCAGCTGCATCTACATGAGGGCGTTGGCATCCTGCCTGTTTGATTTCCCTGGAGCCTCCAGGGCTCGGAGGTGCTGCCAGCCCCTGAGCTCACACGTGCTGTGTGTAGGGTCTGAGTAAAGATCTTCACCCCTTGGCTCCTGTCAGCCTGGAACAACCTGAGCTGGGCTGTTGGCTCAGGCCAGTCCTGATGTGCTGTCACCACTTTTGTAAGTTATTGCTGGAGTTAGTTTTTCACCTGCTCAGGAATAGCCACATTGATTATCTCGCTTTATGCAGAGTTATTTTCATTAGCAGAAAGTGGAGTACTTTCCCAGTAGTGAAAATATTCAGTACTGTAAAGTATTAATGGCTTATTAAACAAGCATTTTAGGACTTGGTTCCATGTAAACCTGAATATGTGCAGACAAATGTACAGAGTAATAAATTCATAACAGAATCTTGTCCTATTGTTTTTAAACAAGCTCAGTATTTTAGTTTCAAACTTCAGAAGATACAGCTATATTGTATGTTTGTAAATATTACATTTGAGTGGAAAGAAAAATACTTTCTCTCATGGAGAGGCAGCAGTTTAATGTCCAGGTAGAAACTTAAATATTTGAAGGTACAAAGCCTGTATTTTGCCTTAAGACTGTTTACTTCCCTCTGCTTAAAGCCTTACCCAATTATTAGTGCAGTCAGTTGAAAAACTTGAATTACCTCAGTAACCTCTGGATCTTTTCTGTAGTACACATGGAATTCATTATGCCAGGCTTGTCTTTGTTTTAGCAATAAGGGAACAGAAAGAAAATTTACTGAAATATTGTAGTAGTGAACAGCTTTTACTTGCTTTTAGTATATGTATTTTGTGCTGAACTAAATTACAGTTGTAATATTAAATGTCAGAAAACATTGTCGTGAAAAAAGTTAATACATAATAATTTGCAACAACAGGGGCCATGGGTAGCTACGGGATTTCAGAAACTGAAGTGGGCTGCTGTATCTTATAAGCTAATGAAAGGTATTAAATGTAGTTAATTGTTTTTTAAGGGCTGTTTTAAAAGGTTATATGACTTCCTGAGTGTGAGTTAGCTTTATGAGAAACAGTTTGGAAAGCACACGTTACTGGATACAGGCATGACAGTCCCATCAGTGACGCTCGAGTGTGTCTGTTATTAGACACTCCAAATTGTGTGTGAGTCTGGGGTGGCACGTTTGAGGGAACACTGACATTTCCATTCAGCTTCTGTATTCTTAGGGGAATCTGCTTTGAATTCATTTTGCAAATTACTTATTCCTTGGTTTGTTGTTACATTTCAAAATTGATTCTCGTATTCTGCTCTAAGGTGGGGCTTCTGCAAAATGCTGGTTTATAAACCATTCCTGTCCAGCATTTGGATGGTTGAGTGAAATGTTAAAATTCTGTGGTAGCCACTTATATTGGGGTAGAAGGAAGCTGATGTTGAAGTGAAAGAGAAATTAGCTCATTTTGTTTGTGGTATTTTTAACTTGGTAAGCAAAGCCTGTTGGTTACAGCTATTGAGAATATGAATATAGGTTGTCCCTGATACCATATTGTTTCAGCTACTGTAGAATTTATGTTTAAAGGAAACCATGGGAGAGTTAAATATATTTTCCCTTATGGGTTTATATAAATTCATATAGTCTTAAAATAATTCTAATATATTTTTACTATAATTCACCAGAAATGTTTGTGAAATGGTTCAGATAAGCTCTGAAATCTGGTAGGTTTTGGTAGATAACCATGGCTAGTGTTTAGGTGGGGGGTGTCACTTTTAAAGGCAAATGCAGTGAGATGTTTTCCTTTGTCTCTGTAGTTATCAGAGACTGTTACAGACGATTGCTGTACTCGAGGCTCAACGTACTCAAGCAGTTCAAGACCTTGAAAGTTTAGGCAGACACCAGAGAGAAGCACTGAAAGATCCTATTGGATTTGTGGAAAGACTCCAGAAGAAGGTATTTCTATGGACTTTTCCTAAGTCTTCCTTGGAATTTTTTTGTAATAACTAGTAATTCAGCGTCTATAGAATTTGAAGAATAGATATATACTTGCATAAAAATGGTGAGCTTAAAATCTTTTAACTGCTGAGCAAAAATAGCTCTTTGCTTTCTTACTAGATCTGTAAGACATAGGACTGCATAGATTTTATCAGATATGCTTCCTTACCCTTTTTTTTTTTTGGTTTGTAGAAATGTAATTGTTAAATTTATAATTATAGTCTAGGTATTTTAGGAACTTGAAGTCTACAGGTAGTACAGGAAGTATCAGATCAAAAAATTCTAATCTTTCTCATTTGAGAAATGAAATGTGCTTTGAGTGAATTTGGTAGGGTATGTTCAAAGAGCAGGAAATGTAGTCTATATTCCAGACCCAAAGTGAACACTAGAAAACATACCTGAGTTAGAGATAAGAGAATAGAATATTGTCTGATGGAGGAGAATCCATTTCTATAGGGAAACATTTTCTTTTCAGGCTTTAAAAAACCTTGTAGTAACAGGAGTACAGAAAAACTGTTTTCACCTTGAATCCTGTATCACTGCAGCATCTACCAGTGGCAAACACAGTTACCCTCTAGTGTGATAGCAACATGTATTTGAGTGAAAATGGAGTTATGGTTCTTTTTTCCTAGGTTTGTAGACACCTAGGTCACATGTAAGCCTCTTGGTTTCAGTAGTTGTCTTTCTTCTAAGTTTTGAGAGGAGTTAATGGCATGCAAGATGTAAGAGTGTTGCATTTGATAGTCATTTTATGGGGAAACACTAATGAGAGCTTGGAGTGCTCTGGTGTATTTTTGTCTAAAAAGGACCAAAGAACAATAGTCCTGCAGTTGACCTTTAAATAAAGAGGTGAGCTTTGCAGCAGTTTTGTTCTAGCCAGAAGACAACAAAATCAGTGCAAAACAGGCATAGATTTCTCTAATGGGAGGAGTTGAGGTATCAGGTGATAAAACTAAGTCTTTCGGGTTCCTGGGTTAAGAAAGGCACACATCCTGAGCTAATGGTATATTTAATAAAGGTCTGAAACAGGTTATTGAGGTGTCAAACACTTGATTTCAGCTGTGAAATGCACACTTCATTTTTTTATGCTCAATAAGCCATCATTGACCGTGCCGCTGCATATTTTATATGCACTGTTGTGTATAATTCTTGAAAGATCTCACCTTCTCTTTAAAAAAACTGTGCTGCATGGCACTACAGAAATTCTGGTTTTCCATTCTTCTGTCAAATAAAAAGCAGCATTGGGTTTTGGAGCATTTCAGTACTTGTAGGTTTTAGTTTGGATATAAAGTGATTGCATTAAATACTGCTTTTTACTTTTCATTCCTATTTTTTCAGGTTGATATGGGTCTTCCATTTCCTCAGAGAGTTGTTCAGCTCCCTGAGATTGCCTGGGACCAATACACCACTAGCCTTGGAAACTTTGAGAGGGAATTCAAAAACCGAAAACGTAACAGTAGGAGAGTGAAGCTGATTTTTGACAAAGGTAAAAGAAAGTGGGCATATGTGACAAGAAAGAAATGACCAGTGTGGAAGTTCAATAATTCTTCCTTTGTGTTGCTTACAGTAGGTATCCCTGCAAGACCAAAAAGTCCTTTGGATCCCAAGAAGGATGGAGAGTCTGTTTCTTACTCTGTCTTGCCTTTAAGTGATGGTCCAGAAGGTTCCACAAACAGTCGTCCACAGGTAGTTTTTCTAAAGGAAAAAAAGAATTACAAAATAGTAATTTTGTAATTTTTTTTTTCCTCTTTTAAGTATGGAATGTGAATATCTTAAGTGCTACTCCAGATGTTCATGTTGGTGATGACATGCCATTCCTGTACTCAAGTCCCAAAACTAAACTTCGGTTTTGGCAGATTTTGTTTTGAAGTCTCATGCTTTGGTTTGGTTTTGGTTTAACTTAAGTAGGAAGAGGGTTCAAATCAAGTATCTCAGCTACAATTTTTCTAACACATATTCCATTTTATGTCCTGTATTTGAGCAGATGATAAGAGGGCGACTTTGTGATGAGACCAAACCTGAAACTTTTAACCAGCTGTGGACTGTAGAGGAACAGGTAACAGGAACTCTTTAATTCTGTAGCTGTGGCAATATACATGAGCATAAAAGCAAATTGTGTAATAATGTTTATAGCACTTGGGAGATCAGAGTCACATGTATTTAGATGTTTGACAGCTCATGCCTGTACTAGGAAAAATGTATTTATTCCTTTTCACTGTTCATTTAGAAAAAGCTGGAGCAGTTGCTTTTGAAGTATCCACCAGAGGAGGTAGAGTCCCGACGGTGGCAGAAGATAGCAGATGAACTGGGAAATAGAACAGCAAAGCAGGTAACATGTAAAACACTTTGAGAAGTAATCCCTTATCTTCCTCTTTATTTTTTTTTTTAATATCAGAAAATTGAATGTATTTTCAGTAATCACTTTGTCTTAAGAATGTAACAGGAGGGCCTGCATTTCGCCAATAACAATGGATCTCAAATATAAAGAATGTTAAATGTGCCCCAAAGCCCATGGCAAAGCTGCCAAACCTAATTGTTCATTAGATCTTGACAGCATGAATTTAATTCTGTTCAGCAAGTCCAGTGACACCAACTGTGCTCAGACTGAGTTACGCTGTAGTGCTGAATTTCCTGCACCTCAGTACTGTAGAATGGGCAGACATGTAAATATCACAGGCAGAAGGAGGACACAGATGAGGAGACACCAAGTATTTCTGCATCTGACTTGTTGGAATTTTTCCCCTAAAATGACAGAATTTCTCCATTTTGACCAGAACTAAAAAATTCTGATGTTCTGTGTTTACAATATTTTAATTCTTTATTTTGTTTGTATGCCTTCCCATAAAAATATAATCAAGTACTTCAGTATACTGGATTATGTCATTTCTGATAATATCTATGTTTGTCCACATCTGAAAAAAAAGACATGCTTACTTATTTCAGAAATGGAGACCTACTTTGTGTGCAAACTATGGATAACATAACTGGCGTTGTTAAGAATGAGCAGCAGGAAGCAAACTACTCAAGTTCTTTCTGTCACAATCTTTGCAAGATCTTCTGCATATGTTTTAAGAAGGGTAATTTTTTTCTCTGAAAGCTGTCAAAGCATCTGGAAATAGTACAAATGCAGCACTGCAAGATAGGTACCAGTTAGAGTAGTTGTCACCAGGTAGAATCCAGAGGATTTCTTTTCCTGATACGCTGAACCGATGTAGCAATCCTGGCAAAAGTTTGGAGTGAAGGCCACTAACATTTCATTTGACATTGAGTTGTTGCATGTTGGTTTTTTCTAGGTTGCCAGTAGAGTGCAGAAATATTTTATTAAACTGACTAAAGCTGGAATTCCAGTTCCAGGAAGAACACCAAACTTATATTTATATTCCAAAAAGGTGAGAAAATATTATAGAATTCTGCGTTTCTGTTTGTATTTATGTGCAAATTGAGTGGGAATCGTTAACACTTTTAAGAGATTAATAAAGTTACTTAATGAAGTAATCTTTTTCTTTTGCCAATAGCACTATGGAGAGAAGTGAATGTTAATTCTGGTTTCACACTGACAGCTCTTGGGGACATGAAGTGTTCAGATTGCAGGCTGCACTGGTGGGGTAGGATGATGGTCTTGGGCTACTTCTTCCTCATTTGTAAGTTTACTATAACTGATCAGGAAGTGATAATGAAAATCCTGTTGGAAGAAGATAAGGAGCCCTCTAGTTCATATTGTAATCTTCTAATTAATAAAATCATAGAAAATGATGGATAACTGAGCATGCTGAATTAGCTCAAGCATAGGCTTAAGACTGAAATGTTGCTTAAAATACAGTGCTTTTCTGATCTTGGGATGGATGAGAAAAAAATATGGTCCCGAAAAATCTTTATTTACAAAAGCAAAGACTAAATTTCTGTGCAGATCTGTCATATATTTTGATTTAAATAATCTTTAAGGTGCTCTTTAGTACTAATAAGGTCTGTAGACAGTAAAAGAGGACAGTCTCATGGGGGTTTTATTTGTTTGGTTTGGTTTTTTTTTTTGTTTTCTCAGTATTTACAAAACTTCTTCAAAACACCTTACAGTGGCATTTTGTGGAGTAACATTACTGGTTTGCATCCAGGTGTCCATGGTGTTTTCTGATAAATAATAGAGTAAACTTTCCGTTGATTCTACAAAAAGGCAAACTTGCAGATTTCTTTGAAAGGTTGGAAACAAAAGTTGCTGTCCATGGGTTGATACAAAGATCTACTACAGCTGGTGTGTAATGATTTAAAGTGTTACACACCCTTAGCTGTCTCCTCCATTCTCTGAAGTTACTGCAAACAATAAGTGCTTGTCTTGGAGCCTTTCCAGTTTGCCATCCCTCATGGTAATACCATTGTACTTTCACCAGGGGTTTAAGCTACTATTGTGCTCTGTAAACAGAGACAGGGAAGTGCAGACACGACTGTCTGCTGCCTTGTCTATTGGAAAAGTGCTTTCTGGCAGAAGAATCAAAAAACCAGCTGGAAACAGTGATACCTTAAATGCTGTGGAGATTCATCTGTCAGAATTCCAACTTACTTACACAGTTGGGGCTAATTTCTGTAGTATAATAATACTGTGTGGCTGATTTCAACAGGCGTTGAAAATTTAGTTCTGAAAATTTAATTGAGTTTTGTGTGTCACTCTACCACTTACAATTACCTTGGTCACACCTTTTGTTCTTTCCTGTTAATTTTGTTTGGAAAGACCATCATTACAGAATGTGTGTAATGTTGTCAGGCAGCAGATCACAGTATCTGATAAACAGTGGGAGTACTTAATCAGTTGATGTGGGACATTTTAATTGTAATTTTCACTAATTTGATCAGTCATCGCACTGTGGACAAACCCATATTTTCTATAAAATTCTTAACAATTTCATGTTGCAAGATCAATGGCCCCATCATACAGATTTTTCTTAGGTTTCTATCTAGAACATATCCAATACTTACATCAGTTTTTGCAGTGTGATTCACATCCTTATTGCCAGGTCATAGGAGTAAGGTCATTCTGCCCTGGTTTATATTAAGTAGCATTCCTGCGTTATATTTGTACCCTGTGTAAGAAATACAGCAGATGAAAAAGTGAAACGAATAGTGTATGTGGAGAAATTGAGCTCTCAGCCTGCTAATGGAGCTGTCTGCATAGAGCACAGATGGACAGCACCATACCAGGTTAGTTGCTCCCAGGTCTCCAGTGGAGATATAATGTGGCAGAAAGGAAATGCAAGGGCTATTGGAAGGCTGGCTCATGCCTGTCCTAATTTTGATATTGAGTAACTGTAACTGCAGTGTAGCTGCTTTATTGCCAGTAATAGAAATATGAAAACTGGATGCTTATACTTAAAGCACATACCTATGGGAAAATAAGAAACAACACAGTTACATCTAATGTAAGGATTTGTGTCAAAAGGGATGCTTCACAAGAAAATACGTGCATTTCTCCATGGGGATTGTTCAGGATGCTTTTTTTAAATGGTTACTGGAGAGGTTAGTACCCTGCTTAGTTTTTTGAACATCTTGTTGAAGTTACCTTGTATATCTGCTCATATGACATATGTCTCTTCTAACTAATGATACAGGAAATTAAGCAAGATGCATCAATTTATTTTCCTGTATAACCATTACCTGCTGCTGGTGAAAATAGAACTGGATCAGAGATTTAGGACTCTAGTATTCAGTTCTTCAATTATGGCTTATCATTTTCAATTTAATCCTTATGTAATATCATTAGTGCACCTGCTTTTAAGCTTAATCTAGAGGTATATTTCCCACAGGGAAAATGATCTTTAACTGTCTGCTTCTAAGTAGCATTTTAGTTCATTCTTCACCAGAGGAAGAGAATTCAAATCCTCAGTTCAATTTGTAGGTCACAGCACTGTTATGCATGGCAGTGCTGCTGTGTAAGTATAGGCACAGTTTTCCTTTCTTGACTCCAGATCTAGTGTTGAATGCAGATCTGTTTTCTGTTAACAGAAAATGTAAATCACTATGTCAGCTCATGCTGAAGTGCCATCTATACATGGATGTATTTTAGAGAGGTTTGAAATCTTAAGGGAAACCGTAAAAGCACCAAAACACAGGTAGCTGGTGATCATAAGGCAGAAAGTGGAAAAATTCAACACAATAGGTATAGTACCTTAGTCTTTGAAGAAATTCTTTCCATTTTTGTACTGTAGTAGCTCTGCAGATCAGAGGTACCACCTTCCAGTTGTTACAGACTTTATCTCTTCCATTAAGACCAAAGAGAGCTAATCTCAATTCCTCCTGGTACTTTTGTCTGTGTAGATGCATTCCATCTAAATCATTTGTGTCATCTGTGCCTTTACCTTTTAAACTGTGCACAACTGTAAAATAATGCTACTTTCCTCTGTAGGGATTGAACCCCTCTTTAGAGACAAAGGGTTGTACTGTAATATTACAGGTTTGTAACTGATACGGGAACCTTTTGGGATAAAAGCTCTTGCTAAAAAAGGAGAAGGTACTAACTGTTGCAAATACTCCTTTTGCTTTAGCTGAAAGCAGCTAGGCACTGTGTGAAACAGTCTTCTCCTTTATGATTGTTAGAATTACGTTTCTGTTCACACTGAAGGGTTTTTTTTTAAGTGGAAGAATATAAGTTTTGACATTAAATGTCAAAATGCTGGTCTGGAAAGTAGCTAAGTAAGGGGTTGAGTCAGTTGCATTCACCCCAAATTCTTCTTTTTGATATTTAATATTCTCTCACTGGGGAATAAGTAATAGGGGCTGAGTGCCTTTAAGTAACAACCTCTTTTAAAACTGCCTTGCATTCTACACCTTCAGACAGCATTAAAGTTGAAAGTTTCTAGATGTGCGCTGATGGAGTAATTTATTTCATCTAATGTTTTTAGGTTCCTTTTTCATGCAGTGGCAATGAAAACCTTCAGAGAGCTGTTCTTTCTAACTCTTAGAATCCACTTTCTATTGCAATGACTTGCTTTATCTCTCCTGCACCAGGACAATAGGTCTAGACTTGTTTTTTTCCTAAGGCACAAATGATAAGAAGTTGATGAGTGTCAAGCATGGACCTTTTGGCTCTTGGACCTGTGCAAAATTACTTCCTTGCTTAGTCTCACACACCATCAGAAGTTTTTTAATATTTTTGTTCTCTGGTCCTCAGTTTCACAATTGTAACAGCCTTACTTTCTGTTTTACTCTTGCTGTCAGTCTCACCTGTTTAGGTGGTCGGGGTTTTATGGTAAGGGCTCTTTCTTGCTGCATTTTTACAAAGTATTGCACTGTTCATTGGGTTCCACCTGTTATGGGGGAGAAAAACTCTAGCAGTGGGGAGGCCATGATACAGAGATGTAAATATAAATAATTGGAAACATCATAGATTATTTAGCGTGAAAGAACAGATTCCAGGCAAAGTTTTATCAATGAGGATTATTTAAATAATAGCCAAGGAATGTTTTTAAAAATATACCATTTTTTCACTGTAGTCATCAAGTAGACGGCAACATCCTTTAAATAAACATCTTTTCAAACCTTCAACTTTCATGACATCTCATGAACCTCCAGTTTATATGGATGAAGATGATGACAGATGCAGTTTTCACAGCCATATGGATACTGCAGCAGAAGAGGAAGTATCGGTATGTCATTTGAATCAGTCAGAGAATGTCTTGCTTGCTGTCACTTTGACCTTGTTTAGTGTTCAGAGGATTAGGCATCTTCACCATAAAATAGCGTCAAGAAAGTGTTAAATTGTAATAAGATTCATGAGCCATTTTGAGTTATAAATACATCATTAATATAACAGCCTCCAACAGCAAAGAATTTAGACCAAATCAGGAAGGAAGTCTGTAAGTCATGAACAGTTTTGTTCTGAAATATCTTGAAGAAGTTTTAGTTGCATATTTTTAGTAAGTGATCTGGCATGAGAGAGCTTTGAAAATCATGTAGATGATATAGCTAGGATTCTGGTGTAAGATGTGTTTTAGAAAGGTTACATAGAACCCTCTTAAAATTCAAATGCTATTGGCATCATTGTGGTTTTTTTATCTTCAACTGGCTGAATTAATTATGAATTTTGTAAAATCCACTTCAAAGTGTGAACTAACAGAGTGAATTGTCAATCAACAAGCATATTTATGTATTCTTAGAGGCAAATTCTAGTAGACATCCTAACCCAGTGAATTGCTGCATCATGGAGTGTGCTACTTTCCTAATTTATCACATGCAATAATACAACAAGAATTTAGACATATGTTGTTCCCATTTCCATACAGAATTGTAGAGGGACTATATCCTACTGCTTCAGAGCTGGGCAAATTTCACAGCTGGTGTGGATCACTGTGGTTTTCCTGTTTTCCTTAGACTGAAGAACCTGACTAGTTAATTCTATTATTTTTTTTCCTGGGCCTAGTGATGTCTTGTGTGTGAAAACCTTGTTGCATAACACAAGTATTGAGGCCACCCACTATAAGTCCGTTCATTTTTACTGACCTTTTTACCTGCTCTGCATAATCTTCCTTAATTATCTATTTCCTAGTCTTAAATCCCATCTTTACTCATGTTCTGTATTCTCTCTGTAATGGTCTTTCAGTTCATCCAGATAACAGACATTCCAGATAACTTTGCATATTCCAATAAGAATCTTAAAAGGCCTGGAAAGCGAAATGCATATTAGAAGAGATGCAATGCAGCTGGTTTTGAGCTAGCATGCTTTTGTTCTGTTTTGTTTTTAAATACGTATTTTCTAATAGTTCTGAACAGTTTTCTGAAACATTTTGGTTTTGCCATGGTGCCCTAACTCCTAATTAATGTGGCCATAAATAGTGTGGGATTTGTTTTTATTAGGACACAAGTTACAGTTTCACATTTTTGCAGTGGTAGGAGTGGTCATGTGCCACACACAGAGACTGTTTTTTTAATTTGGCATCATCGTTTCTTCCTTCACTCGAGTTCGATTTCCAGATAGATACAGTTCTGGCTCTTAGTAAGGTAAGAGGACACAGGGGAGCTCAGTTACCAAAAAGATCCCCACAATCAGTGCAAAATAATAGGAAATTGGAAGAAAAAAGAGATTGTAAACTATATTCAAAATGAATGTACAGGATTCTGTTCTAGTGTTAGATCTCTTAGTGACAGTTGCTGTCTTGGAGAAAAATACTTTGTGTCATTTAGCAGAAGAAAAGCAGTATAGCAGGAAAATCAGGTTTTCTTTGATTTCACAGTGGAACTACCACATACTTTTCCTGTGTAAAGACAAAAAAATTTGCCTGATTACTACCTGATAGTCATAACTATTCCTGAAAAATTATATTCTGGTATAAACGAGTTATTTTCAATTGAAGACCAACTATTCCTAACAGAGTTCATTTACTTTTCAGTTATGATTTGTTAATTTTGTGAGTAGTCTAATTATGCTAGAACACGGCTAATTACTGTTCCAGAATGAATTCTCCACACAGGGAGCTATTAAAGCATACTTTATTCAGTATACAGTTATTTTGTGACAGGAAGTTTTTCTCAGAAAAACTTTTGAGATTTGCATGGAAGGTGAATCCCTGTTTTATATTAAAGAGAATGTAGCTTATCACTACACAACTGAATTGTGCCATTTAACCATAACTTTTCTAGTAGTTTGCAGTCTAGTCCTATAAATAGGTTCATAATTGCAGTTAAATAATTGATAAGGCCTTTCAGAAATGTAGTAAAGCCTCTTTCCCTCACTTCCTTTAATAAACTTACTAAATAATACAGAATCTTCAATCTTCACAGATTCATAAAAAAATCGAAATTACACATTCAGGCTTCATTAAATTTTTAATCACTGTCTTGTAGTTGTTTTCCCTTCCTGAAGCTTCCTGTCAGCGTAGGATGTGAAAGCTGCTCTACATCAGTAAAGACTTGTCACCTTTGAAAACAGGTGACATCTACCAACTACAGCTGCTGCAATAAATCATTACCTTGAAGTGAGCATCTGAACTAGAATTAGAGCTTCTGTCCTTTCATAACAGATCCTCAGCCTTTGTTGAAGGAAACTGTGTGAGAAAAAACAGAACTTGCACGTCTTTGAAAAAGAGAGAACCGTTTGTTGTACCTCTCTGGCAAAGATGTCTGCACTGGCCTGTAGGGAGACAGACTGCTTCACAACATATGAAAAAATTGCAGTCTGTTTTTATAAGCTGTTAAGAGACAGTAAAAGGATAAAGCAAGTTGGAAAGCTCTGAAAGTTCTGTTCTTTCAGTCATGGCATGGTGCTTCTCATTGTATTTTATTCTTACCAGTAAAGGTGATACTGGGTAAGGGTGTTACAGTTTTAAAAATACTATTCCAGTATGTTAGAATTATGCCATCATTTTCTTAAGCACTCTTAATCATACATAGTGACTTATGGAACAAATACATGTCTTTCCAGTTACTATATTCCTACAATAAGAATATTTTTCTGGGCTTTTTTTACCTTGAACAGGATGAAGAGAGTATTCCAGTAACATATCGAGAGTTACCCGAATACAAAGAACTGTTAGAATTTAAAAAATTGAAGAAACAGAAACTCCAGCAGATGCATGCAGAAAGTGGGTTTGTGCAGCACGTGGGATTTAAGGTGAGTGCAAGGGATGTTCTTCTGTTGCTCAGTGGAATGTAGAAGTTTTCCAAGAGAATGTGGTTTGGATTTCCTGAAAAGATTTTGTTGAATATAGCAAGTTTGGTTCCTTAGTTCTTGTTCACCGAGTCTGTTTTCCCTCATTTTCTTTAAGAAAAACAGCCCATGTAATTCACTCTTTCTGGTAGCTCAGCTTGCACTGGATGCTGATGTTATATGGAAATTAAATATTCTGTCTTTTTCTCACCACGTTATGAAAATACAGCTTGTATTAGAGCCTTGTTAAATCGTGATTGAATTCCATTTGACACTACATTCTGTTTTGACAGTGATTCATTAATGATCATTTTCTGATTAGGAATTTGAAATAATTTTGCCTCCACCTGAGGCCAAAGAAGGGACAGAGATTTTGGATAAGAGTAATAGATTAATATTTTTTGTTGTTGTTTTGTAGCAACTTCACAATCTCATCAAGTGATTACTGACAGAAGTTGAAGCAAGGACATAAAATGATATTTATGTGTAAAATTAAGAAAATAAACATTAAATTGAACTGATGGGTTGTCCCAGTAACAACCATTAATAGGCAAGGTGAAAGAAAGGGCATTCTTGAAATCTTATTTTCTGGTTTGCAAGGGGTTTTGTGTCTAACTGGTTACTGTAACTGTTGGAATAGGGGTTTTTTTAGTTTTTAGTTTTAGAGGTTTTTTCATGGAGATAGATTAATTTTCTAATACCCATATAGATAAGAATGCAAGGATAGTTCAAGGTTCAGTTCAAATTGACTGTAAAATTAAGACAGCCTCGTCAGTTGATACTGACAGATCTAAGTTATTAGACCACCAAGGTGCTTCTTATTTTTGTTTGTTTTAATTGGCATGGTATGTTTGGTGTTTCATTTTGTGGGGATTTTTTAAATTAGCATTTTCTTTCCACAAAAATTTGAAACTTTAATCAGGCAGACCAGACTTTAACAAACTGCTTTTTCTACGTAAAATTATTCTGAGAATTAAATTGGCATTACACAGTGTCAAGGATTTGAAGTTTGAAAGTTTCTTTGCATTTGAGTTTGATTGTATTATGCATTTTAATAAGCTGTGAAATCAGGTGATTATGGACTACTTTCCCTTAGCAAATTCGGTCTGTGGGCTGGACAGACCTCAGCTAATAGGCAGCCATTGAGAGCAGTTTTGGTTCTGTAAAGCTTTTTGCCTCATTTTCTACACATTATTCAACCTATGCTTTGAATATTGAATTATTGAATCCCTTGTGAGGTTTTTATGGCTTTCACTGCTATAATATCCAAGCAATTTGCAAATACTTATTTTCTTCATTATGAAATGAAAGGCATAGTATTATTTCTGTTTCACAGGGCAGGGGGGAGCTGGAATACAAAAATTAAGGTCAAGGCTTTCCACTGTCTTGGTTCTCAATTTCATATAACTGGAGCAAATTTTTCAGTTCTAGCACTATTCTGAACTTGACATTTTCAATGAACAGCTCTTGGTATCCTCAGTCCCTCCTCATTATCAGCCCTGACACTCAGAAAGCCATCTGTGGACAGAAGGGATGCAGCTGTGGCAGATCTGTGTGTAAGGTGTTTGTAACCCTGAGTGCCTTAGTGGTGGCAGGAGCAGCTGCTGTGCCAGTGGGTTTCACAGATGCTGAGACAGAGCTTCAGGTTCTGATAGATGGATAGAGGATGAGCTATGGGAGCACAGGCTTGTTTCCCACATTTTCTTTTCCTTTTCAGGCCTGTCTCTGCAGCACTCTTCATAGTTTAGATTTTTGAAAAACTCTCCTTGCCTGCAAGTCCCATTTTCTTGGGGTTTTTTTGATCAAATATTTTTGCATTTCTCCCCCTCTTCTATACCACTCTGAATTTTTCATCCAGTCTTTCATGTTTTGTTTTTTTTCTCTTCATGCCAAACTCTTGCACTTGGGATTAGTTCTTGTCTCCTTGCTCAGTTTTAGTTCCAGACCTCTGTTTCCTTCTCTGAACACGTCATTCCCCTTCCTCCTTGGCCATCTGGCTTTTAGTTCCAGCCCACCCATGATGTGTTAGTACATTTCCCGAGTTGCAAAGGGCATCAGTGTGCCCTGATCCACAGCCCCCTACAAGCTCTGCTGGTCTAGTCTCACTGCTTCCTTGAGCTGTGTCACAGCAGTTCTTGGAGCCACCTGAGGATAAGCAGAGTCTGCAGGCAGGGCTGAGCTGGGCTGCTGTTCTCCAGCAGGATGATGCCAAGGTGGAGCATTTAGGCAGTGGGAAGCACGGCAAAAGCTTGGCACATCCTCAGGGCTCTGGAGGGCCTTTCCTAGAGAATGAGGACTTGCTTATCCATGAATGCATTGCGGTGCATGGTGAGGAGAATTCAGCTGTGGGGGCTGGCAGTAGCACAGGGACACTCAGGGATTTCCCTGTGGTGAACTGGTGTGCACTGGCAGCAGTGGAAGTGCCTCCAGTTGCTGTTTGCTCAGTGCTCTTGCATGTGCTCCACAGTGTGATAACTGCGGGATTGAACCTATCCAGGGTGTCCGGTGGCACTGCCAAGACTGCCCTCAGGAGATGTCCTTGGATTTCTGTGATTCCTGTTCTGACTGGTGAGCAGCCTGTGCTTCTGTTTGTCATTTGTCATTGGGTTGAGTCTCTCTGCTGCATAATTGCTATGTAGGGTGGAAATCTTTGCTCCAGCACAGGACACACATCCTGTGTCGAGTAAAGTGGAAGATAATTTAGCATCTCTTGTGGGAGATAAATTTTGTAAGCAGATTCTGGATGTATAATTTTATGGTTTTTAATACAGTGGTCATATAGGATTGGCACACAGTTAAATAGAGGGGGGAATTAGACTTTATGAATGAGCTGCTATCCAATTTGGTATGAATCTGTTCATATGAGCACTGTTTCTGAAAGTTAAAGCTAAGGAAAATATTTGACTTTTAAACTGTTATCTTTTTCTTTTCCTTGCAGTCTGCATGAAACAGAGATTCATAAGGAGGATCACCAGTTAGAGCCTATTTACAGAGCAGAGACATTTTTAGACAGAGACTACTGCATGTCGCAGGGCACCAGTTACAATTATCTTGACCCAAACTACTTTCCAGCAAATAGATGACATGGGAAGCAGATCTACCATCTTGGGTTTACTATCCTCTTTGAAAAATAACAATGGCACCATTGTTAATTCTGTGCACATTTTGGAAAGACTCTGCTTTCCCTGAAATGTCACTCACAGCATGACAGCTTCCTGAGTGTACTTGTCAAACTACAGCTTTGAGCTGTCATGGTTCTAGATCACTGAACAGCAGCTGAACATTCCTAGTGTGCAGAAGGTTTCACTGGGAGACTTTTCTTTCACCACATTAGTCACTTTTAGGTGGTGAATCTAAACAAAAGAAACACATACAAAAGGGTGAGCCAGAAATGAGAGCACACGTTAAAGATAGAGTAAATTCCAAAGGCTTTGAAGAACTTGGTTATAAAGAGATCCAGAGGAGATGAAGTATTTATATAAAAACAGTTTAGTAGCTTGCAGTTTTGTTGTGAAATAGTTTTCAGCACAGTAACTGACTTCTTTAGGCAAGGTTTTAACCAATGACAGTGTTTGCTTCTAGGCTGTACTCTAAAAATACTCACTGTCTCGGCAATGGTTGGCTACGGGCCTTTATTAAATCGGAGCTGCTTAATCATGTTGACCTTCAATTTTTTAAATTTTTTTTTTAAAACCACAACGAACTCTACCAACAGTGAAGCACTACAGGGGGCAACTGTGGCATTGCTTCCTTAACCAGCTCATGGTGTGTGAATGTTATAAAATTGTCACTCAGATATATTTTTTAAATGTAATGTTATATAAGATGATCATGTGATGTGTACAAAATATGGTGAAAAGTGCCAGTGCTAGTAACTGTGTAAAGTCTCTAATACTCAACATTTACTCCTTTAAAATAAAATACACAGCCTTCTGCCTCTGTATTTGGAGTTGTTAGTGCAACTCATCAAAGAAAACTGCCTAATATAAATCATATATATGGTAATAATTTTTCCTCTTTTGTAGTCTGCACAAGATCCATGAAAGATTGTATTTTTATTACTATTTAAACAGTGATTAAATTTAGCCTGAGCAGTGAGCAAGGGTTCACATGCATTCTTTTATACTGCTGGATTTTGTTGTGCATCATTTAAAACATTTTGTATGTTTCTTCTTATCTGTGTATACAGTATGTTCTTAAATAATGTTCAATTGTCAGGAGAACTGTGAGAAATAAACTATGTGGATACAGTCTGTTTATATATGGAATGCTTGCTGTGACTTCCTTTCTGTGTAGTTCTGACTCTTTAATCAGGATGGAAAGCGTTCCCAGGACGAGTGGACGGGTGACCCAGCGCTGGCTGTGCCGCCCCGCAGACGCCCAGCGCCCGGCCCGCTCCTGCCCGGGCAGGATTAGCATTCCAGCTCTCTCCCTCCTCACTCACAGACTTCTTTGTCAGATCACAGGAAACCCAGATTTTAGTAGCCTTGGTACAGTGTATACCATTGTCTGAGAAGCTTTGTAATTATTGTGACATATTTTACTTAATATATTTTTTATTGAAATGTATAGCTTGTGATTCAGAAACACTTGATTATTTTATAACTGTAATAGACTTCCAGTTGCTTTGAAACTAGAATACTCAGAGCACTTAGCTAGGAAACAAACGAATTTGACTTCAAAAGATGGCAATAAGAAGGATAATTGGCTGGCTGCACCTAGTAACTTTAATTATGAATTGGTCAGTATTTTTGCGGTAACTTTAGGTGTAGCTATTTTTTGCTTCAGAAAAAAGAATTTAGGCATTTAATCTCTTTAGAAAGTAATACAGTACAGTTACTAAAACACTGAGCAAGTATTGTATGTAAACATATCTCACGTATCTCATATACTTAGATAAATTTAATAAACCTTAAAAAAACAGAACGCAAAACTCACATGATGTATTTTAGTTTTAATTGGAAAAGAGACTGCTCTGAGAGGCTTTCTAAGACCATAAAAAATGCTTTCCACATCATTCATGGTCTTTATAGGAAACTAGAGTTGGTGAAGGTGTATTATCAGGAGGAGGATCTGTGGTAACATTCATTTTCTGTTTATATCCTGAAAAAATTATGGGAATAAAATAAGGAAAGTAAATCAGAGAAAATACTCAGTCATCAATTTAGGATACCTTGGAAAGAACAAAAGATCTTGGTGTCCTTGGAACAAGGTTGGAAGCCAAAGGATAATTTCAAGTCTGAATCGCCCAAGAAAGAATGTCTTGGATAAGTCCTATTTTATTGAATATGTATAAATATTAATGTTTCCCTATGCATGCTTATACAGCTATTTCTCCTGCATACATTATGAATGTATGCAAATAGGTATCTAATGCACATACACCAAATCAAGCATGGGATTTTTTTGTTTTTTCCACAGAACAGACAGAAGAAGCAGAAAGAAAAATTAAACTGAAATAATGGTAAATAATTTTTGTAATTCGATTTAGAAAACCCCAACAAAATAGCAGCTGATTGTTACCTTTGTTCCCATCCTGCACAAGTATGAGACTCCACACTTTATAACTTCTGCTGTAATTAAATATAATAGAAAATACTCCCGCAAACCTACCCAGATGAATTCGCAACTTCATGGTAACTGCAGAGTGTTCTGCTTTTAACAAGGAGCGCCTCCAGCAGCAGCCGCTGGTGGGGCAGGGCTCGTGTGGCCGGAGCTGCCTGTGGAGCTGCTGCGATACTGCAGGCGCTGCTGCTGCTGCTGCTGCTGCTGCTGCTGCCGCCGCCGCCCCTGCCCCGGGGCGTTGGCTGGAGCTGGAGGAGCCCTGCCCAGAGCACCAGAGGTAAAATGTAGGCTATAGAAGGACCCAGGAAAGAAGGAACATCCAGGATATGAAGGATAAGAACATGCGTAAAACAGACCGTAAAAAAAAATTGAATTAGCATCTACAGGGCAAATGCTAAGGAAGAAAAGGGAACAGAAGAATCTGCCCTGACTGGAAAAAGGACATAACTCTGTAAGCATGCTGATTTGAGCTATATTTTCAAGTCATGTACTGTGCTTTGAAAAGGATTAAACCCACATATACTGTAACAGAAATCATTACTCCTCATTTTTGTACATGTTTTATTTGTATTATGTCTTTGTTACAAGAAAGGTAACTTTAAAAATGCAAATCTGCTGCATAAAGTACTCCTTTGACAGTACAAGCAATCATGCAACCCACTTTCACTGTGAATTCATCCAGTAGTTCCAGTAAGAGGATGCAGTTACTTTACAGGAATGTCAAACAAGCTTTTATTTAGCTGTCAGTATTACCAAAGAAACTCCACAATATTTTAGTTAACCTAACGGAAATACGATAGCACTTTTACAGACTTTTTTGCAGATTACAGATAAATGGCTTACTAAAGGTGCAAGCAACATGAATCAAATAATCCCTGACATTTTCCTCTTTTTTTGGGGTTCCCACCACACCCTCCCAAGTTTTGGCAATGCCAGTACAAGACAACAGATGATCTGAATTCTGCACTTGAAATACTTCCAAAGTGTAATTTAAAGATAACATGAGATGTTCTGGCTCATAGCCAGCTTTACATATGGACTTTAATAGCTATAGCACAACTGCTGTTCATATGGATCGTTACTGGATTGCACATTTAACTATACAATACAATAATCATTCTCAGCTCACAGAACTGGGAATTCAGTTATAACATCATGACATTCCCAGCAGAAGACAAGACTGTTTCAAAAATGGTGTCTGCTCCCCAATAATGGATTGACAGACTTCCACAACATTCAACTGTATCTTCAATGAATTTTTCTCCTTGCAACAGTGTTCTGGGGATGTGTGAAAAGTTTATTTTAACTTGTGGCTTGACTAATTCCAGCTTTCTTAGAGCTGCATGTTTTTATAGAGAGCTGGTTTCAGTCACTAAAGCCCAAGAACAAGCTAAGTGACACCACAAAAATTATTAGTGTTACTAAAAAGAAAATAATAATTAATGGGAAAACTGTATGCAATAACCCTAACGTCAGTCAGCTGGACAGTGACTGGGGTGGGTGGAGAGCTCTCTGCTGGCCAGGCACTGTCCCATTTCCCATGGACTGTGTGTGACCATGAAGTACAAAACCAGAGCTGCTGCTCACCTTGCTGCTGCTGCTCACCTTGCTGCTTTTAACCCGTGAAGGGCAAACACCCAGAAAGAAAAATACGGTTCTTAGAGTGGGGTTAGCATACAGACCACTTTCTGTTGAGTGTACTGTCAGAACAAAGATTTCATCTAGAGTAACACGCCACATGCACAAATTCCAGATACCTCTCAAGAAAGCAGCACTGCTTTGACCAGCAAATCATGGCTGTGGGGTGCACATGGGTGAGGCTGTGTACACACACACCATTACTGCATTTCTGGTGAAAAAGAAAATGCTGCCTCTTCCTTTTTCAGAAAAGAGTCAATTGTCTTGCAGATTTCCAGGAAAACATCCTCCTGTGTTCCTTCTGCATCAACCTGTGAAGCAAGAAAATACCAGTTTTCATTAAGTTACAAAAAATTATCTCAGAATCTAAACACTGGCACAAAAAGCTAGTCTAATATAAAATGAAAGTTGTTCTGCTTCATGCATTCTAATGTAGAGGAGCAGCTTCAGTAAACCAGATTACTCATTTTGTTTCCACAGATTTCTGTAAGAAGGTTCTGCAGGCTCGATGTCTGTAGGAAAGTACGTAAGTCAAGCGAGGGAGTTTAAGTAGTCATGTTTTACAGTAAAGTGACACCTTTGATAGAGAGCAGTGCCAAGGGCTCTTTGCCCATCACTCCAAACTGTCGAGGTCCTTCTGAAGGGCTGCACAGCACTCTGGGTTTTGGGCACTCCACAGTAATTTGGCAAATCAATGTGTTCCAGTGCATTTGTATTTGGAAACTTGGTGAACTGGTTCTGGTTTTAATGACATCCTTTGCCCGTCTTTTACAAGGACACTGCTTTTGTGGTATAAGAACACAACTTTCATTGAAGCAATTTTTTTCTTTAATACCCCAAAGATTCAGTTTTGTGACCAAGCTGTTTTTCATGACTGTACTTCACAAAAACCATACCAATTTACTTTCCTGTGCTGAAGATGAGAGAGCTGAGAGGAATGGCTCTTGCAGCCAGTAATACTCATCTGTGTTTCCTGGAAAACGTGAGGCAGCACTGAGGTGTCCATGTCCATCCTGTGCTGTGTCACCTGAGGAAGGAGAGCTGTCTTTTGCCCTCACAGCAGTGGCAGAAGCAGCTTTCACACTGGCTGTGTACTCCATGCAGCAGATGCTTCTGCTGATTATTCCTTTCCTCAAATGCAGCTGAGAGCTTTGGTCATTACACAAAAGCAAGATTCTGCTCTGCTTCTCCATGCTTAGTCTTTCATGCATGCATGACATGAAGTTTGCACAAGATTAAATGGACCCATGACAACTTTGTGAAAGGATCGTTTTCTGAACCGCTGCATTTTCATCTCCAATTTGCTGATTAGAAAGGCAGATGATTGTAGTGTTTGAAGGGGACATCCCTGCCTTTGATACTTCCTGCCGTCTCTTTGGTCTGCAGGAGAATTAAAGGAGTTTTTTAATTAGGCCAAGAGATTCTGCTCAGACATGATGTTGTCTTGCAGCCAGCTCCTGTACAGCTGACTGGAGTCCATGTACATCTAAGTCCCTTGGTGCTGAGTCTTGTGTGGGAGTCAGCAGCTGCTCCTTACAGAGATCCAGCAGGGACTGCAGGCACTCTCCACAGCTTGGTTTTCACTCTTGGTGGCATCCACAGATGCTGCGAAGTTCGGTCCCCCTGCACCCTGTCAGAAGTGCTGGCACGTCTCACCAGCCCATTCCAACCAGAGTCCAGGCCTGGGTACCCAGCCTGGGCAGCCTTTAGGCAGCCGTGCCCGAGTGGGCCCTGTCCCCTCTGCCCATGGCAAGGATGTGGCAGGGTGAGCCAGGCTCAGCTCGGTGCCCCTGCCACCGTTCCCTTGCCACCCTCACTGCCCGTCATGGTGGGCTGCTGCTGCTGCTGCTGTGCTGCTGCTGTGCTGCTGCTGCTGTGCTGCTGCTGCTGCTGTGCTGCTGCTGTGCTGCTGCTGTGCTGCTGTGCTGTGCTGCTGTGCTGCTGCTGCTGCTGTGCTGCTGCTGTGCTGCTGCTGCTGTGCTGCTGCTGCTACTGCTGCTGCTGTGCTGCTGTGCTGCTGCTGTGCTGCTGCTGCTGTGCTGCTGCTGCTTTTTGTAGTGCTGGGGCAGAGGCAGGCACGGGCTGATGCCTTGGAAAGGGCAGTTCTCCCACACGGGCTGCACGTCTTGCAGAAATGTTTAGAAGTGGGGGGTACTTACTAGTAGCAAACCAGTAGCAGAAAATGGGACTGATAAACCATTCTGAACCAAATGCCTACCTTCTCCAGTTAAAACAAAACCAGCAACTGCCATCTCAGCTGCTACAAAACACCTTGTTTGGCCTGTCTCCACTGCCAAGACAGCTATTTTCACATGGCTATCCCACAGGAAATATACTGCGTGCAGGGTGAAGGCCACAGCCTTCAAAGCTCTCATCTTAATATGTATTTTTATTATCTCTTTAATTCATAAATATTTCTGCACTGTCTAACTGATCTAATCTTATCAGCACAGCTGATTGCTACTGGCTTTTTGGTGACCTCTTTAGAACTGGCACTGATACTCAGGTCTAGATGTGGGGAGTTATGATGAAGAATTAGTTCTGTAAGCATGGAAACTGCCACCTTTTATGATGGGCTGGAATGCTGACATCCTAACAGCAGCAATAAAATATGGATGGGCCTGACTAATGACAGCTCCAGTTCTTCCCATTCTGGCCTCCCAAATAACAAAGGGCCAATTCATAAAACTAACTTAACATCGTGGCACAAAACTAACTTATTGTGCCAATAATTCACATCTGGTACTACAGTAATTCAACTACACTCTCAGCAGCTGCAGAGAAAAAACTGTGTATTTCTCTTCCTCAGATTATAACCAACCTCATAAATTAGGCCTGTTTTCAAGGCTATTTAAGGCTGGCTTCTCATAAAACAAGTTCCATATACAGTTTTCCACAGTTTTAAAGACGCTATGGCTTTTGGTAACTTCAAATACTGAGAAATTTAATGAGCTCATACGAAAAACTACTGGAGTAACCATCCCTATAATACAATGTTGCTCCTTTTGTCACTAAAATCAACCAATTAAGTTTGCTGTCAACCAATCTCTATTTGTTGTAGTTATGAAATTTAGAACTCTAAACATATACTGCCATTGAGAAGAACCTGACTGTAGAGAGGACGGCTGAGGACAGACTCTGGAATGAACTCAGTAGTTAGAAGCTTCTTACTGAAGGTCAGTCAAGTTCAGCTGTGTTGTCACTAGCAGTTACATCTTTGTCATTAGAGTGTGTTAGGAAATCTCTCTGAGGTTGTGCAGCACCTGGCTCTCACAGCAATGGATCCACTGAAAACAAACTACCCCGAGACCTATTCATATTAGGCAGGAATTTTCTGCTGTGTTTTGTCTATGATCCCCTGCTAATGTTTCTGATGTATCTTGCAGGTCAGCTCTGTCTAATGGGCCACAAAGCACCAAGGGGGGACTAGAGAATTACTTGTTCCTTTGTTCCCCCCATCCTTATCTCTCAGGGTTAATGGGTCTCTGAGAACCTTTCAAAAGATGGAAATTAACCACAGAACTGCTCTCACTATTGCCACTGATTACCCCCTCTGGAAAGGGGGAGGTCGCCGCTCCCCACACACACTTATAATGGGATCAGCAAGTGAAGGCCCACAAGTGGAAATGGAGAGGGTGGATGGTCACATGTTCTTTCATAATGGTTATGGAAAATGTGACTGCAAGTGATTTTAGAAAAAAATAGTAGAACAACACTGAGAAAAAAATAATAAAAAGAAAGGAAATAAACACAGAAATCGAACTTCTGTTAGACACCCCTAATCCTCTGCTCTGGCCTGCTTGGCTTATTTGTTATACTCTTGCCCTTTTCCTCAGACTCTGAATAGGGAACTTGTATGTAAGACACCTACCTATGTGTCTTATGTTAGCTAGGTGGGATCAGGGCTGTCTTGCATGACTACCAAGGTACTACTCTTCTTTTTTACTTACTACCCTCCTACATACTGTCACTTCAAATAAGCTGTAAAGGATGAGTCAGTTATTAAAAACAATCTTTTTTTTCCCCTCCTTTTCTTCTCAGTTGAGAGAGGGCCATATATTCAAAGGGATTTACATTTAGCCATGTCAAAACACAAGTAGGCGTCTACTAGATTTTCAGATGCATTTTTCTGTCCAGCTGCCTTAGAACTCACTGAGAAACAGATTTAAAACCAACAGTGTCTACCTGCTTACTACTACTTTAATGCATTTTCTTTCATTTCATTTCATTTCATTTCATGTCATTTATGTGAAGCACCTGATTCCCACAGAACCAGGCAGCTTACAGGCAGTGTTTTTGAGGCAGTGCTTTCAGCCCTCGCATTTCCAGTACAAGGTCTTTACTGAAAAGCAGCCACTTGCTGTCCTTAGCAGCAGGTGGATGTTCTGTAACTGACTACAAAAGAAATTATGCCATATTAAACTAAATCCTCAAAAAATGATACAAAAAAATTAATTTAAAAATTTCTCACTTACTATTCACAACTACTTTACCTTCCAGAACACAATTTAGAAACTTTAACGCCTCAGCACAAAAGTAGGACACTGTTGCTTTTGCCCTTCATTCTTCAGTCAGTTCATCTTCCCTTGCAAATTTGTACACAGTTCTTCATCTCAGCAGGGTGCTGGAAGGATTGCTGTTGTTTATTCCTGTCAGGTTCACAGGTGTTTCATCTGCACCCACAGCCTTCACCCTCTGTTCATGCCTCAAGCCTCCACTGCTGAGCAGAAACACAAAGAGGGAATCTTGGCCAAAGGGAAATTTCCAGCACAGTCCTGATCTTTTGTCAGCTTCATCAGGTCACTGTTCTTGTTCAGAGGTCAGCAGAATGGAAAAATGTTCCAGTTCCACATATCATATTAGTTAGTTATGAATGCACTATGCACAATAACTCCAGGCTAGGGAAAGTCGTAACATTCTTGAGGATTAAAGTGGGAATGCTGTTACAACCATATACCTTTGTCTCTTCTGTGCAAGTAAAGCAAGGAGAGAATTCCCAGTGAGTGCAGAGGAAGCCAGGTCAGAGCTGAGTTTTTCTGTTTGCACCACGTTTGTCAGCCTCCATCCAACCATGCTTTAATGCCTGTTCCAATGCACAGAGTAAGAAAGCTCATTTGACACTGCACTCTCACCCACCTTGATGTGGTGTGACAGATCAGTTCCTCCTCTGCTGGGTGTGCAGCCAACATCTAATTCCCACACCAGACCTTTTGCTGGCCTTCTGCCCAGGACTGAGTTTTACATTTGCATATTTAATCAGCCTGTTTCAGGACTGAAAACCTTTGGAGTAGATAGGACAAGTTAAATTCATCCTGCTGTTGTCATGTGCTCTTCCCAATCTGTGGAAAATTTTTTGCATCTCTAAATACACCTAAACTGGAGAAATTAAATTACACCAGTGTGCCATCCCCATTTTGTTGTTACACAAGTCCATTTCTGATTTTCTGTTCTGTGGCCAGGTGGAGCTGGGTGCTACAGTCAAGTCCTATAAAACAGGATCACTTATACAATCAATAGCTAGAATTTAGTGGTCCTTAGCCACACGCTGCAGTAAGCTGGCTGGGAAAGGTTAATGCTGAATCTTCATGGAAGTTAGGGGGATTTAGACTCTAACATTCCTCTGGAATCTCAACACCCACTCCTCTGCATGCTTAAGAAAGTGCATTGCTGCAGTCCCAAGGGACATAAAGCTCACGTGGGCCTTTCACTGAAGAGCTGCTTCTGTTAAAAACCAAACCTAGGCAGGCATCAAAGATTCTTCTAGACTCTTCTCCTCTTCCTCTCTTAAACAGCTTCTCTTCAGATGCTTCAGCCCTTGCTTTTCCTGGGATCACAGACTGATCTGCATCTCCAAATAGCACCTTCAGGAAGGCATTGTTTCCCTGGAGCTATTGGATCCCACCAGCTTTGCCTAAGGAAAAGAGTACACTAGCCTCTGATCTGTAGTTACATGGAGGTCCATGGGTGATTTTAAATAAATCCATGAATATAGATGAGAATTTATTTTAAGGGGTCTTCTTCAAATCAACACTGGTAAATTAAACTTTGGTGGCTTAGTCTGAAATGGACAGGAAACACACACACAGATTTCTTTCAGAAAACAGAGTTACAGAGGCAGCAGCATCTCCATGGAAGCATTAACATCTTCAGCCAGCACTGGTCAGTGTTGTGGAGTGATAAACCCACTTAGGAATGAAAAAATCCCCAACACTGAAAATATATGATGTTTTAATTAAAATGGGGAATCAAAATATTAAACATGTTAGACTGCCTTTAGGTAAAGTCTCAGTCTTCTGTTTGTGTATATGATATCACAAATAAAAAATCGAAAGACTATTTTAGCCTTGCCCACAAAAAACCCCAAACAAACAAACAAGCCAGTCAGAAGTTATATTTTATATATTTGATCAGAAGTTACTATTGTCAGGTTTTCTGCTTTCCTGTTTTCCACCCGAATTTCCTTTCATCATTCAGAGAATACCCAGTGGCTGTAATGCCAATGCTTGGCCGTGTGTAAAATCTTTTGTTATAAATACGAAACTAACCCCATGTCCTGGGAATTGCAAACTTCCCCTTGACTCTCTGCTTTCTTCAGCACATGTAGCTTAAGCATATTCACCTCTAAAATAGTTTTAAAAGACATTTTTCACAATAATGTTTATAAAGCTGGTTTTACAGGTCTTTCATACCCAATGGTTGCACCTGGAAGATGGATATATGGTAAACACCGCATTCACCAGAAGCAAGTTCAGACAATGCAGAGACACTGTAAGGAAAGTAGTGCAGGCACTGCTCAAGCAAAGCACAGATATTTTCTAACACGCAAACCTACAATGTCAGCTTCCCCAAAACAAATGGTACAAGTGCAAATCACACAGCCAGCTCTGACTCACAGATTCGGCAAGTTCCTTAAGGAGCTAATGAGCTACCAGCTTTCAAGAAAAGACTGCATGTTTTGCCATGACTTAGGGGATGGAGCAGGCACTTGCAGCAGAAGCACTAAGGAAGGGCAAGGAAAGCCCATGTCAAGTGAAATGAGGCAGACCATGACCCCAAAATCTGTCTGAGAATATTTAGTGCAGTTTCACTCTCTTTGGGGCTGTCACTTCCCTGATGCTTCAAAAAGGGAAACACCGTGGTAGGCACAGCTCCCTGGAATAGGATATTGAGACAGAGAGCTCTGTTTTCCTTGGCATTGTGCTGTGTTGGTGTATTGTGTACTGCACTGAATTCTTAGTTAGGCATATCCTTGCAATTTTGGCAAGGTAGCTTCTAAAAGAAAAAACAAATAAACCACATAATCATTTTTAAGGCTAAAGATGAAAAGTAAGCAGGAACTTTTTTTCTGCCACTTAGACTTTGTCTGATGTGCTCTTGCTGTTTGGGTTAGGAAAGGCCACAAATCAGGACTCTTCCTTTGAGTATCATTTTTCTCAGCATTGTGTCATTTACCCTGTTCTCAGGTCAGGATATTGGCGCATAAATTAGCTGCATGTTTCTCTTTTGGGAACTTTGCAAAGGAGAAAAGTTTGGGACAGGTGATTTGCATGTTTGCTACAGCCTCCAGAAAAAATAGATCCCATAATATTTCCAAAAACTTTTATTGGATTCTTTCTCTTTTACGACAAGCAGAGCAGTAGGATTAGATCTTTCTGTAGCTGAACTAAGGGACAGTTTGCCATGACAGAGCAGAGAAATAAAGGAAAAAAAACCCCAAAATCCTATGTAAATGAGTCTACAGGTGTGCCAGCTAAGTGCATTGATGGAATTTTTCTTGCTTCTCTGTAAAGCATTGATTACAGAATAAAAAGAATGCTTTGAATATCACATCCTGAGCAGGTGTAAACTGAGGTAATTAATTGAAAATAATATAACTGTGTTATTTATTCCAGCAAAAAGACCTTTCTTGTGTGCTGGTCTGTTTTATTTCAGGATATACACTGTCAGTTTTGAAAATTTTACTAAAGGGCTTTAGATTAACACAATCTTTCATCCTAATTCTGAAAGCCCTTATAGAGTAATAAATCCTAACACTTAAAGAAAAGCTTTCCATAATTTATATTTAATAAGAGATTCTATACAGATGAGTTATTGATTCAGGATATGTTCTCTGACTAGGGATAAATTTATGGTTTTATATTTTCAAACTGTGCTGTGGAACACAGAAGTTTGCAGAAGTTGCAAACAAACCAGGGAACTGTAAAATGAGAACAGCTGGAAAGTGCGAGAACAGTTCACAAAAGGTGTCATGTCAGTGTTTTCCAAATACTGCTCATATAATTGAAGTAAAAAGCAGTAATTTAATTTAAAAGGTCAAGTAATTTACCTTGCATAACTGTGTCTTCCTTTCATAGTATGCAGTCAGAGGGTTTGATGCTTGGTAGTAGCTTTCAATTCTTTCCTCAGTGGTCTCAGTGTTCTCAGAGTTCTGACTGCTCTGATTCCTCATCAGAAGGCGACTGCTCATGGTTTCTGCAGAGCAGTCCAGGCAGAGCACAAGCTTTGGCTCCCCAATCTAGAGACAAAGGAAAACAACAAATATTTAAAGTGCTGGCCCAGTAAACCAGATTTTGTTTGGGTAACACCAAAACAGTCACCAAGGAACTTATTAGCAAACATTTATTTATTGATTTGCCTATGGAGAAATTATGCCTATTAACAAACCCCTCTGTTGTAGCAGCACTAAGGGATGCCAGCATTGAGGAGCAAGGCTGTGCTTGCCTGGGCTCTGCACAGAGACATAAAGAGATAGGATCTGACAAATTCTGGCTACCTGGACTCAAGAGTGTCAGTTCGTTACTTGCCTGATGCAAGCAGTACAGGACTTATGGAATACTTGACTCAGTTATATTTGTAGCCTTTTTTTTGTTCAATGTGTGAAAAGGGAGTGATAAACTATAGTTTAGTATTTCAAGATGCAGTAGCAGGAAATGTCCACATAAAAGTGTACCCACTTGAGATTGAAATGAGTAACAACAGACAGGCTCAGGGACACCATCAAATATTCACAGGAATATTCACATCCTGTGAATTACTTTATGTCACACAGTATTTTATGTTCTTGTTTGTTGTGTACCCACATAATTCCTACCCATGCTGTAAAGGAAGGATGTGATACATTTCTCTGCATTTTCAAATTGGCAAGTAATTTCCAAACTCTGTGGGAAGCTGGTCATTGAATGATGTTTGGCTAGTGCCAAACTAGTTATGAAGGACAGTTTGTCTTTTTCTCTAATAAAAATAAATACAGATTTATTCATTTTTATTCTTAGGCCTGGCAAAGGTCATAAATAATCATCACTCTCTACATTTGATCTTGATATTGCAGTACTTCATGGAAAAAAAAAGCAATGGGAAGAAAGAGCAAAATGTTCTTTAGGGTATTTCAGGAGAAAGCCAAAAGTTCTAAATGCAAATCCTCATCATTCTTTCCCTGAAACACTGAAAAATATGTATGTCATTTAGCATAAATCTTGGAATGCACTGTCATGCACCCTGCTCAGGCACAGTATTCTCTGACACAAGGTTTTGTATGAGCAAAAACTGCTGGGCTGAGTCCAAAGCGATAAATTCCACTGTCTCAAGCAAAATAAAGGTGTCACAGGATCAGTGGGGAAAAAACGTTAATTTTTCCACACAGTTATGTATTTAATCCTTCAATAACATTCTCGGTCTTTTTCTTATTCTTTCCCTTTCCTTCAGGGATCTGGAAAACACTTTTTAGGAAAAAATGAAAAGTCTTGGAAAAAGATAACTGCTCTTCACCCTGGTGACCATTACAAAATCATATTTTTACCATAGCTACAGCAAAGAAAGTCTAAATGACTGATAATGGAAACTGTCGTTGTTATCTTTGTTGACAGCCCTTAAAGGAAGAAATAGTCTAAAGGTAAATATTTCATGTCAGGCCTTCTGCATTTGACTGAGGATGTCTGGACTGTGTTGACCTTTCTACTACCCTTAATGACTTTCTAAGAGAAGCTGAAGACAAGGGATTATGTCAGACAGTTCAGTGACAGGCTTTTATCTACCTGTTTTTTCCTCACAGAAAACATAAATGCTATTAGCTTTTGGGAGATTTAAAAAGCCAGCAAGGCAGTTTTAATAGTGCAAGAGACATAGAGCATTTAAAAAAGATGTGGGCTTAATCAATGATTTAAACAAATGCCCTTTTTGCATAGCTGGATTAGGATGGTGAGAACTTATTTCCTCCAGTTTTACATGAGGAATTCCACGGTCTGTTCTAAATTATAACAGAGCAAATGGGAAATAATTCCTTTCATCAGTTATACTCATATCATCACCTTGCAATGAGGATATGAAGGAGTCTACTGACTGACAGGACCAAATAACAGCAACTTGCTTGATACACTCAGTCTGATTTTCTTTTGAAAAATTTACGCAGTTTTCTTAAAAGTTTCAGTATTGCTATCTGGAATTCAAACCATTACAGAAATATCTTTCTCCCAGATGAAAACCCACAAAAAGTGAAAGTAATGTCCTTATCAGGTATTACAGCAATTTTTGTGACTTTTTTTTTAATACTATTTTCCTGACACAATTTAGCTTAAATAATAAATACAAAATAGGTCTAATGTTTTGGCTCTTTACTCTGTTTCACTGGGTACTTCCTGCCTGGTGCTGTGGAATATATAATTTAATAATGCTTTTTCACCTTGTAGAAAGATTGAGGAGGAAACAGATTTTTGTGCTTCTCTAGAATTATGGCTGGGTAAAAGTACAATTGTAACATAGAAGGGAATTGGGTAAAATTGGCTGGAGAATAAGCTGTTTCTACATAGCTCATTCTGTTCATGAGTCAAGCCCTGAAATGTAAGCATTATTCTTGGTGTTTTCTAAATAAAAGGTCTTTGTTAACAATTATAAAGCTTTTTACATTATCATGTAGATATGTAGCATTATTCATCTGTACTTTGCTGTCATTAATTGGTAAGGCCTGATGTGCACCTCTTTTCATTCAATTATAATTTAAAAACTTGTCATCACCCTTTGGAAAGAACTGCAAAGCATTATCTCAAAAACAACTCATTTAAAAAAACTTCACAGTCTTACTGAGCAGCTCACAGCTGGCCTGTGGAAAGTGGATACAGGCACAACAGGGGTGACTTAGTACGTTCAAAATGGTCACTTCAGGTCCTTGTCTTTGCCTCCAAGTGCCAAATGCAGTCCAGGACTACAGGATCTTTTGCTGCTTTCAGGGAACTTCAAGGAGCTTTGCTTCAGCACTGGATGCATTAAGACTTCTTTGCCTGGCAATACCTCAGTGCAGGACACCCCAATTTCTAAATCCCACTTCATAGTATAGACAAGTGTCCACAGGAAATGAACATGTATGCTTGCCAGAGAAACAGCACTGCTGAAATAAGTTCCTCCTTAGGGACAAAGTGAAAGAAATCTGCAGCATCTTTTTAATAGTCTACAACACTTTATTAAAGGGACTAATAAGTCAACATTTCTGTGAATGGCTTCTATAGCAAATCCTATTGCTCATTATTTTGCCTGGCTTCTGATGCCTAAATCTTGCTAGGCTTTTATGGTAATCAACTGTAAATAAAGCAGCTAAAGGCTCAGTGAGAAAACAGGGGATTCATTAAAGTTTTATTACCTTATGAACTTGTTTAGGACATTTTTGGAGTGTAATATGATGTAACATATACTAACTCTTATCCCTAATTCACCACTTTTCTCCTAAACTCCAGGAGATTCATTCATAGGCTTAGACAGAGTGTTTTCTGCAGACTGAGAAATGCACGGCTGAGACTTCTCACTAGGTCTTAGCACATAGTGAGGAAATCGATAACTCTCGGAACTGCCACGCAGGCTCTAGCAGAACGCTCTTTTTATGGCTGTGCCACCTGTTACTCATCACAAAAATTAAATCTGTGTTTGGCTGTTTCAAGTGGCAGCAAGCTTTAGCAGAGCTGGCTTACTGGTAATAAATATTAACTGTGAAGGTACATACTTTTATGAATCTGCATCAGATAGTGCTTGATCAGATTTTCATGAGAAGTACAGCACTACCCACTAGAACCAGAAAACTGGTTTTTAAAAGGATGTTTTCCACTAAATGTGACTTGTTCCTGGTTTACATTAAATTTAGGTAAAATCAGCCTTTACTTCTTGTATTCTAGTGTCTGTGTCAGTAAGGGCAATGGCTAGATTTGCTGTAGTGACGGGGTGCCAAAATTTCAGTGATCAGCAGCACAGCTCTGCTGGATTGGCTTTTTACATGTTCCTGTTGCAATCAGCTGAAGAGAGAGACTGAAGCAGCACCAGAATTATAGGAGTTACAAGAGCATTACAACTGTATGGTCACCTTGCTCTCAAACTCTTCTGCATCTTTCAGCTCTTGGGGAAAACCATCGATCAGGAATCCTTTTGTGTCCCCTAGCCTGGAAACCATAGCTTCCTTCAGTAGTTCTAGAACAATACCCTGTGTAGGAAAGAGAGGCAATTAGTTGGTTAATTAATAAGAAAGATTGATACCTTTGCTTGTTGCACTGACTTTAGTCCTACACCCTTGAAAATGACCCTGTTTGGCTACAAGTAGGTCCTGTGAATGCAGGTGTTTTTCTTGTCCTGCAGGTAGCAGGGCACCCTACTTTTTATTCTCTCAGGACCAGATATCCATACAAACCTAATGTTACAATCCATCCAAGATTTCCCAAAGTGTCCTCCAGATAGCTCAGAAGATTTCATAGTTTCGAAATGAATGTTAATAGCTGAGAAACTCTAGAGAACTGCTGCAGCATTTCCCAATCTGATTGCATTTTGCTATGTCACTGGCATAATTATAATACATGGAAAGTGACCCCCTCTGACCAAACACTCTGAGGAGCAAAGCAATCACAATCAAGCCTGAGCACAGCTTTTAGTTTTCCCTGCCAGCATTTCCCAGTGTCTTCCATTAACAAACTCTGACCTACCTGCAATTGACCCACCAAGAGTTGGGACTGTGGACCTGCCATGTGAGAGTCAAGTCCAGCAAAGAGCAGCACCTTCTGCCTTCACAGTCTCCATTAAGCTGCAGTCCAGCTACTCTGGGATGTCAGCCAGCTCTGCAGCGAACTGCTGCAGGTACTGTAATTTAAAATAGCTGCCAGGAGGACTAGCTCTGAATCTGAAATGTAATGCTATAAAAAGGATATAAAGCTTCTGTTTCCTGTACTTACACTTATATTTTGCAATGCATCTGTCTTACCGTTTTTCATGTCTAATTTATTGCCTTTGTGAAACATAAAGAAATACTGGCACTGAAGAGGGAAATGAGTGCCATGGATTTGGCAAGGAGGAAGTGTCTCCCTGAGGTTACAGATAAATCTTACTGAAATGGGAATCATCAGGTCCAGTATCTATTTCCACTGTTTTAGACAATATACCTACCACTGCCTTTGTTTAACCATTAGAACCCCAAATAGAACCATCACTCACGCCAGGCACAGGTTCTCCACATTCCACGATGTCTTTGATCAATTTACTTCTCTCTGATAATGATGATAACTCATTTTGGAGAAGGTCACTAGTGGACAGGTGAGTAAATCCGTATTTCTTGGCTAACTCTTCACACTGGCTACCTTTGCCAGAGCCCGGCCCACCTACGTGAGGGAAAAATAAATAGAATTAGAAAAGAACAAAAATCTTCCAAATCTCAAACTATAAACACCAAGAAAATGGGAGGAAATTGATGACACTGACTATTCTGCAATTTTTTTTTTGTAGAGACAGTAGAACAAGTCATATACTTCCGATACAACTACAGTGCTGACTCAAAAATGTGTTGAAGGAGTCACAGCAGTGTGAAATCTCTCACGGAGGAGAACCTGTTCCTTAAACACCATTAGCATGTTAAGGAAAAATATGAAACAGCCCGTGGAAAAGGATATTTGACTCAGTACATGATCAGTTTGACAGCTGCAACAAATAGCAGCAAAGTAACGTCCACTGCACCAGTGTGAGGGAAATAACGAGCTCCCACCTGCACCTGGCACCTGTCCTGCCCACAGGAGCTGTGGGAGAGAGCAGGCAGGAGGGGAAGGGCACTAATCCAGGGGAATGCTGTGGGTGTCTGTGGCAGGAAGGGCACTAATCCAGGGGACTGCTGTGGGTGTCTGTGGCAGGAATGGCACTAATCCAGGGGACTGCTGTGGGTGTCTGTGGCAGGAAGGGCACTAATCCAGGGGACTGCTGTGGGTGTCTGTGGCAGGAATGGCACTAATCCAGGGGACTGCTGTGGGTGTCTGTGGCAGGAAGGGCACTAATCCAGGGGACTGCTGTGGGTGTCTGTGGCAGGAATGGCACTAATCCAGGGGACTGCTGTGGGTGTCTGTGGCAGGAAGGGCACTAATCCAGGGGACTGCTGTGGGTGTCTGTGGCAGGAATGGCACTAATCCAGGGGACTGCTGTGGGTGTCTGTGGCAGGAAGGGCACTAATCCAGGGGACTGCTGTGGGTGTCTGTGGCAGGAATGGCACTAATCCAGGNGAAGGGCACCTCCAACCTCCTACTGCCTTTGCCTCCAGCTCAGAGCCCCAGAGCCCTGCCTGTGCTCCCTGGCTCCTCCATGGAAGTGGCTGCTTCTGCCTTCGCTCCAAGGGCGAGGAAAGCCAAGGGCTCTCTCTTCAGGCTCCTGCTCAGGCACTGCAGCCAGCCCTGCCTGGCTGGAGGGAAGGACAGCCCACGGAACTCGCTGGGAGCCTCTTGTCAGGTGTCCCGGTGTCCCAGCACGGTGACTCCTCGCTGCTGGCACAGCTGAGGTGAGGCCCAGAGGCGCCATGTCAGTGCCAGGGTGTGAGGGCGGGAAAGCAAATTCCTGCTGTGAATTTGTGGAGAAAATCTCACTGAGTGTAGCAGCAATTTTGCAGCCTTTGATGGATCTGTCCAGAAGATCTACTGCAGCAGGAGGTAATTATAGCCTCCGAGGGAGACAATGCTCAAACTCTTTTCAGTAACGTTTTTTCATCGGGTGACTTCTGCTATTTTTCAACTGTTGGGACTTGCAGTTAGGGCTACACAGCTCTGCTAAGTACATTTAAGATGCTAGAAAATATGTGGCTTTCTTGTTTCCTTCTCTTTCCACAAACAAATGTAGGAATAATGTTCTCAACTGAGCGAATTTAGCACCATGTCTGCCTCGCTTGAACTTTCTTCTAACTTTTGCATTCAATGTAAGAAATAATTGCTCTGAGAGTACAATTTTCAGAGAAATTACAGTACTGTAGCTGAGACTAAAAATTGGGTCATAAGGAATAGCATCAAAGGAAGGGTTTGTCTTCTGTGATGTGCAGTCTTTCACTTCAGCTTCACAAGGAGAATGACCAGTTTGTGGTGTGAGAATCACACCTGTGCTACAACTTTTTCTAGAACTATCTTTGTTGCAGACTTATCTTCTGGCCAATGTGGGTTGCATGTTGTTTTTCTGTTGCTGTAAGATGATGAACATTACTGTTTTGTAAAAACACTAGTCGAAAGCAAACAAGGAAAAAGTAGGAGTGGCTATAAAGAAACAGATGTAGAGAAATTACAGGGAAATTACCAGTAATGAATTCCTTAAATATCTGAGTGGCAATTAATTGTATTTCTTGCCTGTTTTGGGTTTTTTAGATCACCAAGTTTATTTACACATTTTGTCTCCTGGCCTTGAATATGCTAACAGTGCAGTAATTTAATCCTATTTTTTTTTTGGTGTATATATACAGCATTAAAAAACCCCAGCTATAAAGATTATTGTATTATTTTTCTTATATAATTGTTTCTCTTCTGAATGCAGAGCCCAATGAGAAATTTCATAATTTCTCCTCCTGTACAAGATAAAATAGATCTCTTTTAGAAATAACAATACAAGGACATTTTTGGTTTTTTAGCATGTAAATATACAGAAAATTTGATGTGCTTCTAATAACTGCATGTTAGTATTTCAAAAGAGGACACTGTCAGAATGGCACAATATGCAGGGCATACACCACAATGAGTGTGCCTCCAAAATATTAATTAAATGACCATTTTTTTTAACAAGAGAGTTCAAACAAAGCAGAGATTAACATGCTGAGCTTTTAAAGAATAAAAAACATATTTGCGTAAGTTATGTGCTAAAAATAGTAGTTTTAATGGCCACTGGTATTAATTTAGATTCATCTGATGAGTAGCACAACATCCTACTGCTTGACAAATGCATACAACCCACTTTACCAAGTCTTGTGCTTTCTTATCCATGAATGACACCACAGTTCTTGCTTGGCATAATCTGAGAAGAGACTGAATTCCCTAGGAAATTCAGCACTGAGGGCTGAGCACAGCTTGGCCTTTACACCAGTATTAATTTACGTGTCTGAAATTAAAGTATTATCTTGTCTCCCTCTGAAGTTCCTTAATGTGACTGAAATGGAGCCATTCTGGTGGGAAAGGATGTGAAAGTGCATTTTCCTACTAATTAGGTGTTTCTTGCTCAGAGTATATACTTAAAAGAGTGCTACATAAGCAGCTTTAACAGCAAATTAATCCTGCAGCCATGAAGCTCGTGATCAATTTGTAGTGTTACAAAAATTGTACCTGTTCTTTTAGTGGATATTTTTCTTAAATATATTCATTTTTCTAAAGAAAAAAATTATGTGAAGAAAGTTTATCTGGAATAACACCTGCATATGAAACATGATAAAAGCTAGCAAAAAGATTTTTTCAGTTTAGATTTCACTGCGACTTGTTATGCTCTTTTTCACATGGAAAATACTCAGGAAAATACTGAATACTTTATATTCAGTAAATACCTTTGCTGAAAAAGGTGATCAAGCTTTCCCAATGGCTCAAATGTTAGTAGAAAATATATCCCCACTTTTGCTGTGAAGGGGTAAGATTCTTTGTGAACATTGTCATTTTTTCTGTGTGCTGTCATCTTGTGATCTGCCTATGTATATTTTGGGGGAAAAAAAAGTGTTGGTTCATGATAACTTGTTATTCAGATTAATCTTAGTCTTCTGATTTCTATACATGACATGAAGAGAAAAAGCTAAAGCCTAGAAAACAGCCAGAGGAATTATGAGTGTGATGTGTCTTGTAAGACAATATAGAACTACCAGCAGTTCTTCAATGTTAGCACGCTTTTGTATTTTCCTAGTGTTGCTCAGTGCAGTACACCTCGCTTTAAAGCTCATTTGGTAACTTAATAAAAAATCCAAAAATTGCAGGTGAAAAGATTTAGAACATTGTACTAATCAGTGAGGTTATTCTTAGAAACAGAATGCTTTGAGTGTCCCTTTGTGCTTTTTGATACAAATAGTAAGCAGGAATGTGGAACCAGAGTGCTAACACAGAAATTAAATGCGGTTCTCTATATTGCTTTTCTGCAGACAAGGCCAGATTAAAAGGTCTATGCAATCCCTTAGAGCAGTATTCCCTTCCATTATGTTGATTCATCAGCCTGTGAGAGGGGATCTTCTGGTAAATAACCTTCTGGCAGCACTGCTGACTTAGGCGGTTACTTTTCCCCATTCAATTACTGACTGGAGAAATGCTTCACAGAGACACCTTCAAGGGGAGAAAGTTTGGTGACGGCCAATTGCCCAAGCAGCACTTCTGGGTGCTCAGGCACAGCCCCAGGTCAGTCAAAAGTCTCAGCTCTCCTCCCTCCTGCCCGAATCTCCCCAGACTGGGAAGGCCGAGCAGCCCGGGCATGTGACTCAAATGTGACTGTGACCTAGAGCACAGCAGCACCAGCACGTGAATGAACGATGACACGGGGAGCTGGGACTGCAGCTGCGAGTGAGCAGGGCCAGGAGCAAGCAAAATGAGCAGGGCACGGACCAGCTTTGCTGTCAGAAACACTGCTAGAGCAGAAGTGTCATGTAGACAGACTGAGATGCCTCTATTTTAAATCTTACAAATTCATCATCTACCAAAATATCATGAGCATTTATATAAAATGTCAGCAGTAGGATTTACAAGACAGTCCCACCATTTATTTTAAAATGTTTCAATTTCAAGACCTTGTTATCGTAATGAGTATCATCCCTGTACCAGGGGGAAGTGCCTGCAGGGGAAACCTAGCAGCACAAGGGAGACTCAGAAGTCTGAATTGAAACCAAAATAACCTCAGTCGATCTATGCCTTAATTCAAGCAAAAATTTTGGAGGAATCGATCAGTTTGGCAATTTTACCAAGGCTACTTGGATTATATATACAAGTAAAAATAAGCCTTAACTTCAGAATATGGCATTTGAAGGCTTCTCAATAGCACCTCATCTGTTGTTTACAAATTATTTTAGCCTAAGTGAAATCGTACAGGAATTGTGCTATTATTTAACAAAAACAGCAACAACAAAAAAGCCCTCACCACTTTCTTTGTACTTCTTTTTTTCTGAGAAATTATTTTCATTAGAAAACAACCTGTTGTACAGGTTGGCAGAGTGATGCAATATCCTGGGACATCACTTAGTTTTCATCCTTCTTAAAGAAAATGTGACTTTTATTTCATGGGAAGTCAGGGCAATGAGTCTTCCACAGCATCTACAGTTAACTTGCACTGACCAGGGGTTTAATTATCAGTACTGTTCATCCTATGCTTCTCTGATTGCAGAAGGAGCTGCAGTACAGGTATTGTAGCATAATTTAGGTTGGAAGGGTCCTCATCTGGTTAAACCTTATACTCAGAGCAGGCCTAAATTAATGCTAATGTCATTCAAGGTCTGACATACTGGGGACAGATAAAGAGTTTGAGTTCTGTGATATATTTACTTATTGAATTTTGGTGTGTGTGCAAGAAGCTCCTGTCTGCAGCTGATAATGGCTACTTCTAGGTGTAAATGGTGAGAATATCTTCAGTGTCAGCTAAAAAGCTGATCTTTCTTACATTGGGCTTTAGATCACCAACAAGAATATAACAAAGAATCTGTAGAGGAAGATGGTTAGGTTAGCTGAGCTTTAAACCCCTCATTTACAAGTCAGCAGGGAGCTTGTTTCTGATCCAAAGTGCAGAAAGAGTCCTGAAACCTCCTGTTTTACTTTCAGCCTCAACCAAAGCCAAATGTTTTCTGAAGCTCCTGCAGAGGCCAGGGCGGGGTAATGCTCCCAGAAACTGTGTTATGTATGACATGTTGTGGATGCAATATGGAATATTGCAGTAGTTAAGAATTAGAAGATCGTTTATCATTCATTGTGCTTAAAATTGATGACATAAGTTTTTTTGGTTGGTTTTTTGTTTGTCCTTTAATGACTGGCAACAATTACTTAAGTTTTGAATATTTGTTAGAGCATCACCCAGTTTTATTTTTATGCCTCTTTATATTTTAATTTCTCTTGAATTTTACTTTACTGGCCAAATTTATCTTTGTTCTGCCTCTTTTATTATTTTGCTGTTATCTCCTATATTTTTTACTTGCTGGTACTCTTTCTCTGCTTTACAATATGGATAGAGCATTGACATTGTTGTCTAATTAATCCAACTTGACTGCTATTCTGATTAATTCCTACAGTAACTCTAAGGTAAGCTTTTGCTAATTAGATTATTTCTTTTTCTTTCCCTTTTTGGAAAATTTTCAAGAGTAATCAGTGAGGGAGGGAACCGCCTGCTTCTTTCCCTTTGTCATAAACGGTATCTCTGTCAGGTAGGGCAGATGGTGCATTTATTTTGATTAATTTGTAAACTTCTTCAAAAGTACATCTTTAAAATTCTAGCTTTAAAACACCTTTATAAAGGTGCATGAAATGATACACACCTATGTAATGAGTCAACATCCTTAATGACACCTGAGCTCAAGACAGTTTTTCCCATTCCAGTCTCCTCAGGCAGCCTGCTCAAACCCCACTTCTCTGCTCTCTCTCTGTCAAGGTGTCATGGGCTGAACATCTCTAGCGCTGCTCACTGCAGCAGAGCACTTAACCACTGACATTTGGGGCTTTTTTCCCTTCTCCCCATCCCCAACAGTTTTGTTCTGATCGATCCTGTGAGATTTCATCTTATTTTTCTTTCACTCTTGTACCATTCTCAGGGATCAGATTTCAGCTCTTGGCTGACATGTAAGGTAACTTGCTGCCTGCACAAATGTGTGCATTTGGGTTGTGCGTATAATGCTAAAGCTGGAGGGCTTGTGGATCAACAGGTGATCTGTGCAGATTTACCTGCCTACAAAGGCAACAGGCAAAAGAGCTTGTGGCCACTCCAACTTAGCTGCTGCATGAAATCTGTCTCTGGGAAATACCATTTACTTTCACTACCTAAGTGGAATAAAGTCAAGGTTTTGCAGTCAAATGAGCAACCATGGGGGTCACATGTTCAAAAAACCCCAACAAACCCACAAAAAACTTCTCTCTCTTCTCATAAGACTTTAAGAAACTTTTTCAGATGTGCAAGGATGGGGGCTGGAGATGGAGGCATTTTAAAAAATATATAAATCATTCTAGCTGATTTTTTGAAAATTAACCCATGTTTGGACTTAGTAAAACTTTTCATGATAACCTTTTTAACAAAGAAAACTGAGTTTTGATTAAGGCACAATTTATCTCTGCCCCCAGAAAGCAATTACTCGAAAATCTGAGCAGGAATAACTAGGAAAAAGGTGTGATTTCAATTTTAAGCTGCATGATGGCTACTAGATATCCTATAAAAATTATAAATGAAAATTTAAAGTCACTCATTATAAAATAAAAAGATTCTGAGAGGCAAATGAAAAATAAGCTTTTCCATGGACTATTTCAGAGACAAAATTTCTTGAGTGTGTTCTGGTTTTTTTCTTACAAATCTGTTTGTACAAACCCATGTGTTTTGGTTTTTTTTCAATAAGATATGTGAGACAGAGAGAATTAAAATTTTTCACTGTAGTGAACAGCTGGAAGGTGTACTTCAGTAAGCATAGATTACAGTTTGCTTAAAGACTGAAAATCAGGTGTAATGCACCCTTCCCTTAAGAAAAGTCTTCATTGAACTCTTCAATAACCTCATTTTACTTTTTCAAACACATAACAACTGAGCTGCAATAAATTGAGTCAATTTGTACTTGGCATAAGAGAGCATGAGACAAAATTGCAATATGAGAACACTGATTTAATAGAATCTTTTAGATTACAAGGAACTTCTTGGAATCATTTAGTCAAACAACTGTATTACCCTGGGATCAGCTACAGCAGGGTGATCTCAACTCTGTCAGGTTGGGGTTTGAACATGTCTAAGGATGGAGACTCCAGAGTTTCTGGGCAACTTCTTCCAGTGTTTGACTACTTTCACAGTAAAAAAGTGGTTTTCATGTTCAGGTAAAATTTAATGCATTTTACGTTGTCCCCATTTTCTCTTGTCCTGCCACTGGGCACTACTGAGAAGATTCAGGCTCCCTCCTCTTCAGTCACTCCCATCAGGTAATTATTCATACTTGATGGGAATGTCCTCTGGAGACTTCTCCAGGCTGAACAGTCCGAGTTCCCTCAGCCTCTCCTCAAATGAAAGATGCTCCTGTTGCTCAAACATCTTTGTGGTCCTGCACCACACTCAGCCCAGTAAATGATTATCTTTCTTGCAGTGGGAGCCCAGACTGGACACAGTACTGCAGATGCACCCAGAGGAGTGCTGAACAGGGAGGAAGGATCATCTCCCGCAACCTGCAGGTACTGGAATGTTTTTTGATGCTTCCTGAACTCTGAATGAAACCTCCATTCACTTATTATTAACTTGGAAGTCCTTTTTTCCCAGGAAAAACAATGCACAAACTGATTTAGTTTTACGTAAAATCCCCCGTGTTCTGGTATCTATCCTTAGGTCCTTGGAAATGTGTGTTCCTGCTCTGGTTTGTAAAACAGTTCTAAAAACTGCTCAATACAAAAGCAATTATTCTTTCCAAGTAATTAGTACCTGGCATTGAGATCAATCTTCTGGTTATAATTTGTTTTAAAAGACTGCTCTAAGTTTTATAGTTTATGCTAACTATATTACTCACATTCATGTGGTAAAGGCCAGTAACATGGTGCTTTTACTCTGTGCATTTTCAGAAGCAATATAAAGTAAATCTTGAACCTGCAAAGCTTCAGTGCTGAGGATCATGCCTGGTGAGCAGCCTGTTAGCTTTTAACAATGTTGAACACATGCAGAATTGAAACCTTTAATAGAAGTTGCCTCACAAATAAGGAAGGGAAGAGACCTGATATTTTTCAGCCAAATGTTAAACTTCTGAGTTATAATACAGTTTAGTAAAATTTTAATAAATGCTGGTGAGGCAGCTTTGGTGTGGGAAGTCACAGAACTCAACTGTAACTGCCAAAGAACTAAGGTTATTTTGAACATGTTCACAATCAAATGAGCTGCCTGCTCTGAGCTTCACACAACTGTTGATAGTATAGTTAGAACCAAGTTAATATCATGTCATTAAATCCTAACTCCCTTTCAAAAGACTAAACCAACATTATAGAATAAATATTCTCAGCCAATCTATTTTGCTAAACAAATAAATCACAAAATCAAAGCTAAATAACATGGGAATATTCAAATGTAGCAGTTAAATTAGGAATCCTACTTACCGACAACAAAAATGATGTTTGATTTCCTTAGATCTTCTGAAAAGTCTAAAATGAAAATAAAAATTGTTTAGTGGCAAGAGCTATTAATTTTAATGTCAGCTACTTATCACACCAAATTGTGTAACACTCATGCAATGGGATCTGATTTTACTAGATCAACTTTTTGCTAAAAAATAATATATACTTTCTCCATTCCAAAAGGAGCTATTATCTGCAAGCCTATTAATCTCTCAGTTTCGTAGTTGTCATTGCAGATATGATAGAGACATTATACCTGAAAATAGACCTTGCAATACACATCAGTTCTTTAAAAAAAGAAAGAGGAAAAAAGAGAGAAGCAGATTGATTGTGATGTAATAACGTGATGTAATGCCTCCTCAGCCACTGCAGTTTCTACTGAGTTTATTATTACATTATAATTGCTGTAGAATCTTGTCCACCTCCCATTTAGATTTTATGCTCTCTGAAATGTAGTTCTGAATTCCTCTGAGCCTTAAATTCAGCCAAATAATAACCATCTTAGCTGAAATCCAGGCAATACACTCACCAAAACTATGGTATATATTACAGTTTTGCCTTTAACTGAAAGTGTATCTTTTGAAAAAGCAATTCCTTCTGGTCTGCACTGATTATACCAGTACAGAAGGTGATCTCACACCATGTGAGTCTGCTGAAATTTTATTATGTCTTTGAATTAATCACTTACAAGACACATATGTGATTGTGTTAATCACATACAAGACATCTCATACAATTTGGGGGTTTTTTTTGTGGGTATTTAAGATCTCTTATTACAAAAAATCATTAGCCACGAAAAGTTTTGCTTTATTCTTTCATTCCTCTTAGACTCTTAGCACCTCGTACTTTCCAAGGAGACTTTCATAACTGCCAATTTCTGAAAATGTGTATGAGATTCAATGCTGATTAACAGTAGTATTTTCTAATAATTTTGGATCCATTGGCCAAAAGGGTATAGAAACGTCTTTTACAAACTTTAATTTGCATTCAAAGAGAATTCTCATAAAAAAAATCCCTTGAGGCATAAAATTCACAATATAAATAACCCGAATTCACTTTACTTTCTAAATAACTATTTGAATACCAATGGTTTCAAAATTAAATGGCAATTGACACTGAAAAAGAAACTCACCTCCTGTGCTCTCATAACCAGAAAAACTTGACTGATCCTCCTCCTGTTAATTAAGCAATTGACAAATTGAAATGTATATTCTGCATAGTCTGCATTTCTTCTTACATCTGTTTATCTGAATATCTTAATATATATGTCTCTAAGCTCTCAGTTTTAATCTGTGTTGAGATATGGTTTACAGTGTCACAGAAATGCTGTTAGTGCTGTTTCAGTTGCTAAAGCATGAGCATAGAGAACCCAAGATATCTTGAGATGATTCACAATCCCATATAACGAGTGCAGCTCCTCAGAGCTGGGAATGGGGACTGGTGTTTAACATCTTTGTTGGTGACATGGACAGTGGGACCAAGTGCACCCCCAGCAAGTGTGCCAGTGACACCAAGCTGTGCCCGAGGGAAGGGATGCCATCCAGAGGCACCTGGACATGCTCGAGAGGCGAGGCTGTGTGATCCTAACGAAGTTCAGGGCCAAGTACAAGGTACTGCTCCTGCATCAGGGCAGTCCCAACACAGTTCCAGGCTGGGTGGGGAATGGATCCAGTGCAGTCCTGGGGAAAAGGACCTGGAGCTGTTGGTGGATGAGAAGCTCCACACGATCCATCAATGGGCTTTTGCAGCCATGTCTGGGGCTGCATCAAAGGCAGCGTGGGCAGCAGAATGAGGGAGCAGATTCTCCCTCTCTGCCCTGCCCTGGTGAGACCCCACCTGGAGCACAGCACCCGGCTCTGGGGCCCAGCACAAGGACTGGGACCTGCTGGAGTGAGCCCAGAGGAGTCCACAAAGATGCTCAGAGGGCTGGAACACCTCTCCTAGGAACACAGGCTGAGAGAGCTGGGGTTGTTCAGCCTGGAGAGGTCTCTGCAGAGACATTGCAGCAGCCTCCCAGGACCCGAAAGGGGCCTGCAAGAGAGCTGGAAAAGGACTAATTCCAAGGACATAGAGCGACAAGGGGGAACGGCTTTAAACTGAGAGACGCTAGATTTAGATTAGATGTTGGGAAGAAATTCTTCTCTGTAAGGATAGAGAGGCACTGGAACATATTTCCTAGAGAAGTTATAGATGACCCAACCCTGGAAGTGTTCAAGGCCAGGTTGGATGGGGCTTTGAGAAACCTGGTCTAGTGGAACATATCTCTGCCTGTTGGGGGTTTGGAGCAAAATGATCTTTAAGGTCCCTTCCAAGCCAGGCCATTCTCTGCTATAATACTGTTTTTTTGAGGAACAGCTCTTCAGTGTCTAAATGCATAATTCCCACATGATATACAAGCAACCATTGTGTATCCTGAATTTCTTCAAAAGTAACTATGGTATGATCAGCTGTTAATAGTGAGAAAGCAATATAGGAGAAACTTCTAAAAGTGAACTATAACATAAAGATGGTATTACTCTTTGATCTCAAATAAATGTGTCTACCTTCTGAATGCAACATAAGATACAAGTTGTTATAAAGGCTGTTGAACTACAAGGAGAGACTACACCAGGGAAATGGGGGACGTGGCATGTTTTTTCTCCTTAGATTTAGCCACTTAGAATTATTTTGTCACTTACTGTATATTACAATCAATGAGAAATTACAAATACTGGCCATCAAGACTGTCAGAATGGGAATTCTTTATTGTTCTGATAAGTGAGAATTATACATATGCTGGACATAGTCTAGGTTATGAGGCGTCAGTGTACTCACAACCACAATGCTTTAGCCTGTTGTGTAAAATATCAATAATAGCATTGACAGTAACACATCCTCATGTGACAGTCTTACATCATCAGTGCATAACATCAGCATGAAACGTGTTATGTGAGTCATCTCAGTAGCATATGGCTATCAAGTGATAGCTTCTGACAGCACAGCTCTCAGAAATAACCACCTTTAAATGTGTAGAGCTGCAGGAGTAGATGAAGTGACATGAACTGCAGGGTGACTGGAATGGGTAAACTGCTGCCCACTGTAATTTGCATGGCTCATGCACTACCCTTGCAGGTTTCTCCTTGTGTTCCCATCATCACTGAAACTGAAGTACTCTTCATTAGGCTGAAGTAGTGTTACATTGGTTACACAAATTATTTTCATTTTTTTGATTCACAGTAATTCTCAGCCTATTACACTGCAACAGAAGAGCTGCCATCTTAAAAAAAGAAAGCTATCATTTTCAAATGAGAGATTATTCTCTTTCCTGCATTTCAAGTGACAATATTAACCCTATGTCCTTTATTTTTCGATGTAATAATACAATAAAATAATTGCCCCTACAAAGGATATATTGCATACAAAAGGCTTCATTTTAGATTCTACTTCTTATAGTGCCTTTGAAACTTTATACATCAAAATAATTTTAGGCACTAAGCTTAGAATAAAATTCCTTTAAAAATCAATATCAGAATTCCAAGCTTACAATCAAATTAAAGAATTGAAAGCGGCGTTACTTCTTTCAAGTTTTGCTTTTGTTCTCCCCTATGATTGCAGACTGAAACTGCCTCCAACCAGTTTTTGTACTGATGTGGGTGAGGAGCTAGATGTGCTGTTTGGTTTGCAGTTCCCTGCAAAGAGTGACAGGCTGGCACCCTGTTTAATGCAGTCCCCTCGTGTTGGCAGTTGACAATATCCATTTCTGCTTGAGTCTTCCTAGCAAGGAGATCTCTAAACTGTGAATGGCTTGACCTGTATCAGGCTGAAAACACTGCTCTGCCAGAGTGCTTTGGAAAATAACTGGGATTTAGCAAGTGATCACATAAGGCAAATTCCCTCCAGTTAGAGATAGCAAATGGTATTTGACACCACATTGCCATCAGCAATACAGTGATTTAGCAGCAGTCTCTATATTCTCAGTAAAGCTGTTTCCAGGTACTTGAAAGCAAAGTGAGGAAGATTAAGTCTTATAATGAGCTCCGAAGAAAGATGGATAGTCTATAATTTCAAATGCCTTTACTTTAGTCGAGTTATATTTCCAAATATTATCTGAAAACATATCCGTTAGTGGAGCTATCTGTGTAACTACTCAAACAATATCAACAGTACGTTAAAATAATTGCTAAATAGAGAAGTTTGCTATCTGTAAAGAATCGCTTATTTGACATTCGTCTTCAGAGCTGCATTTGTCTTCAGAGCGGCTTTTGGCTGCCATTTTACTTGTCACTTATGTTGTAATTAGTAAATATCTGACTGGTAGTAGATACTTCATTGGTTAATGAGTTTTCAGTTACTGTCACTGCTAGGTTGTGAAGTAAGTCCACAGAATCATAGAATGATTTGGGTTGGAAGATCATCTATTTCCAAACCACCTAATTTCTGTAATAACAAACTATGACAGTAAGTCTCAGCAAATAATAATGGAATGATACAGAATTCTTCAGAAGTTTCAATTTTGCTGCTAATGAATCATTACTCTCAAGGCATATCAATAAAATAGATTAAATTCTTTTATCTAATGAAGGGTCATTTCTTCATTAGGACTCAGTGACAGCTGTTGTGAATGTCAGTTACGTGACGAAATGAGAAAACTTTCCTGTTACCCATTAATAACCTCTGCTCCAGCCCTTGCATGTTTTAGTTGGGGTTTTGTTTTTTGTTTTACATGGAAAATAAGAGTTCTCCCTTATCACCTCACTGTTGTTTGAATGCCTCCAGAAAATAGTGGTGAAAAGTGCCTGATACATTTTATTAAGATTTCTAAAAGATATAACAGGAGTTTCTCCTCCAAATTCACCAAAGGTGATAAATAATCACAGATAAAGCAGAAAAGAGGCAGTAGAATGAGACTGAATTTAAAATACAGCATGACTGCTGCTTAAAATTAAGCTCAATTTTCAAGTTTGAATTTGAGAATGTAAATATTCCAAGGAATGTTTCAGACACAAATTATTTGAACAAATAAGAATTACATGTTTCTTTGCTGGTTTTATGCAAGAGCAATGCTCCCTGGGAATGGATTTTTTGAGCCATACCATTAAATTTGATTTATGCTTCAAATCAGTTTTTGAGCCTGAGCTGCTTTCTGCAAGCTGAGTACTAAAGTATGCCTCTAGAAAGCAGAGGTAGTTGTGCTCTGACCTCCTCTGCTCCAGAACTAAAAAATAAGGAAAGACACAGTAGGAATACCTTCACTCTTCAAGGCTTTTTTTGACACTGAAAGAAAAATTTTCTTATATACTTCATACTACTCAGCAGAGTGGAGTTATTTGTGTCAAAAAGGACTAATAGAAATTAAGATGAGGGTACAGCACTAATGTTTTTTGAGGTGATTTTTGTTTATTCAGAATGCACACAACTGCAAAACCAGTGTTCATTATAGCATTAACAAAATTCTGACAGGTGATTCCCATTTAATTCTGGGTTTCTAGCAAAGACAAAACTCTATGCCATTATCTCTTGTGAGGACAGGCTGAGGGAGCTGGGCATGTTCAGCCTTGAGAAGGCACCTAATCAATATCTATCAGTATCTGAAGGGAGGTGTCAGAGGATGGACAAGGCTCTGCTCAGTGGTGCTGAGAAATGGACAAGGGGCAACAGGCAGAAGATGATGCACAGAAGTTCCACCTAAACAGCAGGGAGAACTTGACTGTGCAGGTGACCAAGCACTGGCACAGATTGCCCAGTGAGGTTTTGGAGTCTCCATCACTGGAGGTACTCCAGGGCCACCAGGTGCCATCCTGTGCCCTGGACTGTGGGATGACCCTCCTTGAGCAGGAAGGTTGGACCAGATGACCCACTGCAGTCCCTCTTCCCACCTTCCTCGTTCTGTGATTCTCTGATTATTCTTTTCAAACAAAACTTATCATCAGTTCTAAAAACAATAATAAAAAAATGATACCTATTAGCTAGAGATTAAACCATTTTTAACATTTGCAAGCCAATATCAAATTATCTAGCTTTTAAATTTGGTTGGGGTTTTTTTTCAGATTTTGCATTAATGTTCTTCAAGAACAGCAAGAAGAATATCTGTAGGTAGTTTAGAGAGGAAAAAGCCACAATCTGTGTGCTATAGTTTGGAGGGAGTGGGTTGTGTTTTGTTGACTTCTGTATGTATTTATAATGACAAAAATACATATGATTACTAAGCATGAAAATGAAAGCAAAGTCTATTTAGTTTCATATTGATTTCCAGACACTGGAAAAAATGTCAAAGAAATTACCTCCTAAAAGAAACAAGGTATGCAACCAGAACACCCCTCCCAGGAGAGCAGCAGCAGTTTGCATCATCACAGCACTGTAAGAGTGTTCTGGTAAACCAAACACCTCATTTGCAATTTTAATATTCATTTAAAAGACTGAACTAGGGGAGTCAGCATTATATGTAACTTAAAAAAGAACTGGAGCTTGATTTTTTAAAATATATTTGTGTTTTAAAGACATTAGGGACATTCAATAACTATATTATCTATACATAGTTTCTATCTATCACTGACTTTAAAATAGTTCTATCATACATAGCATTCAGTTAGTTTTCAGTTAGGTCTGTATTTATAGAAAACTCCCAGTGCCTACAAAATTCTTTCTGGAAGTTATCACTATTTTTCCTTTAGTATTATTTTTTTTCTGTAAATCACCATCACTCCTTAAATTATTCTTCTCTGTGTGGAGTATTTATGCTTGGTACACATTCTCCCAGGTTAATTTTTTTTTTTTTTCTCTACATCAAGCCACTGCAGCAGAGAAGTGAAGCAGGAGACCTCCCTGTGTACTTGAGCTGCAAACTTGCTGCTGCTCAGGTCCTATTTTAGACAGCTGATGACAATCCTAATGAATGGATCCCTCACATCAGACACCTCAGCACTTTGTGCAGACCCTCTCTGCCCTGAGAACTGCTTTCTGAGAGGCAAAATTCAGTGGTTTGGTTTCTTTGCTATTAATGGTTTGGTTTGGGGTTTTTTTTAATGTATGTGCATTTTGTAATTTTTTGGAGTTTTTTAAACTTTAGATAAGAAAGGCTTTTCTGCAGGCCTCTCTCAAGTCAGTTTTCAAAAAGAAAAAGATCTTGGCACGGAGAAGGAGAAGCATAGTGTTGCAAAAAAACCCCCAAACCCAGCGTGTGACCTCAGATCCTATGATTTGCTGCTATTCAGATAAAAATTGACAGTTGTACTCAAATTTTGCCTCTCAAAGACCTTCTCTGCTTAACATTTGACAAGCATATTAAAGGTTTACTAAAGCATCAATTTATCTATTTTTAGGCAGTTTTATAACTTTCAACTTCTGCAGTATTTATAAAGGACTTCTGTGTTAAGAAGGAATTGAACTATCTGAAGAAACAGTCCACTGATTTGAGATGCACTGCTGTGAAGGAGTTCTAAAACTAGGCCACTTTTCACTCTTTATGACTGGTATTTAAGCCCAAAATGACTAACATTGACTGTACAATCCTGGGATACATAAGGAGTAAAAATAACCAAATAGGAAACATATGGCTTTCTGAAAATACATAGGGGATTTTTTTCTATTTCCCAGTGTACCCAGAGAAGCCACTTTTCTGCTTCGATACAATACAAATAAGTGCTTTTAAGAGCAGTTTTGTATCCCATAGAGTAAAACAGCATCTTTGCAATCACTGCAGTTTTATATGTGTATGTAAAAATATATAGGATGTACTTTGATAGTGATTAAGAAATATAAAAGAAATAAAAAGGCACTTCCTTCTGCAGTGTTTTAAAATATAGGAATTGTTACTACAAATGTTTTCAAGAAAGGGTTTTGGTAGCTGTCTTTAGGGATGCTGGGCAACGTGAACAGGACAAATCCACAGCCCTGAGTAAGGCCTCTTTATCTAGGAGGCAGAGCCAGTTGAAAATACACCTTTACATTTCTTTATCAACTTTTGGTAGAATAGGAAAAGTTCTGCTGTGGATCCTATTTGCATCAACTGTGTCTAACATCTGATATTTCCCAAGAATTATGCAAGTTCTCTGGACTGCAAAGGTAGAACTCATGAATTTAGCTGTGCAGTTATATTTTGTTTGTGAAGGCATAAAGCCTCAGTTTCCCAGTGGAGGACCAAGCTGGTGCAAGGAAAAAAGGTACAGTATCCTACTGTTACTGCTTACAGAAATGATGGTGAGATACTGAAAATGGTAATGCTTTTGCTACAGACACTTCCACAAGCCACAGAGAAGGACTCCATAACTCACTGCAAAATTATTCAGTGAGGCATGAACGCAACACCTCTTGAAAAATAATGTTGTCACTGCTGTTCAAATCTCCAGTAACTCAATTGAGTTCACCATCATTTTATCTGAATCCTTAGGCCCTGTACTGCCCACCAGAGCTACAGGCAGCAGCTTTGGGTTCAAAATTAGGAAAGAATTGGAATGCAAAGATTTCAACTAACCTTGGCAGTTTAGTCTCTCCTAATATATATATTGCCAGAAACTAAGTACAAATAACATCTGTGAAAGAAGAAGCAAAGAACTGCTTCTGGCATTTCACAGAAAAAAAGTGCAGGTTGACTCTGGGGTTATTTTTTGCCCATTTTGCCATGGTTTGCATGGGAGAAAATAGAGCAGGAGACTTTCTCACACATGCCTTTATTACAGTGTACAATGGTGATTTTGAAAGAAAAAAATTCTTTGCGTTTACAAAATTATTTCAAAGCACCAAAATACACATGGTTAGAGCTTATTCAGGAAACATTTTGTAAGGCAAACTGTAGTACTTTGTTTCTAGGACTGTTGGTTTTTTTTAAGCATTTAATAGGCTAGTTTCCATGGCAACGTGAACTGAACAGATTGTTCAGTGACTTCAGTACATTTCTATTAAACATCTTTTCTCTGTAGTTAGGCCTGCCTTTCCAGCTCTTCCATGTCTTTGGATGCTTGTTCATTTTGCCTTTTTGCAGATATCCTTAAACTAGATTGGACTCCACCTTTAACAAAAACAAGTGTTGAGAGAACAGTTTCACAACCATTCTCTGAGTATCCTCTCATTTTCTTTTCTGTCCCATATTCCTGTTTTAATCAGTTTCCCTGTATGACTAGAATCTGTAATTCAAATCGATACCAGTGTCTATCAGCAAAAGTGAAATGGACACTACAGAAATGTTCAGCATTAGAAGCCCAAATGGCTTCTGGATACTCTTGGTTATTTTACTAAGACTTGTAATATTTAATGCTGCACAGCACATATGAATAAAACTGCTGTTACACCAGAAGTTCCTTATGTTCTCAAGTAAAAAGAAAGCACATGATTAATATATGACATTCTAATCTGACTCCTTGAAGGATTTAATTAATGTTTATCTAATTTTTTTTACCTTTAGAAGTCTGAATGGAAATTTCTCCTGCTAATGGAGGGGTGCAGTTTGCTCTCTGTAGTATTGTAATGCCAACCCCAACGTTTTGTGTCCGAAGGGTTAAATAAATTACTTGGACTGAATCTTCAGAGTAGGGAACAGGGATTCAAAACAAAGTGACAACTGATAGGAAACACAGTAAATGGAGGGAAATGGTCTTTGGTTAATCCACAGAGCTTTAGTTAAATGAGGCTTTAATTTTACTCTTGCCCATCAGTTTTATTAATATTTGTGTTCTGCCTCTGCATTGAAAAGACTCTCAGGAACTTTTTGTTATGTCTCTTGAATGTTTAAGTTTCAAGCTATGCTAATCAGTCAGGTTGGAAATATGGTTGTAGTCCTGGTAGCAATGGAGTCTGTTTTGCATCAGTTCACTAAAAGCTTTCCTCCTGCTCTCCTAAAGCCTGATTCCTCTGTGCTTTGGACCTGAGACGACACCAAGCTGTAAAACGAATTGTAACTACATGGCCAAAAGTTTTAATCAAGAGCCTGTTTCCTCTTGTTAGCTGTCACATTTCTAATTATTAAACATTCTGAACTTTCAGCAAATATTGGGTTATTCAGTTTTCTTAATTGAGCTGATTACTTGTCATTGCTGAGAAACTTTATTTTCTTTTTTTTTTTTGCATCTACCTTTCCTAGGTCTTTGATACATTTTGGGGAGGGGAGTGGAAAAAAAGAAAAAGCAACGTCTTCTTTGCACATACTATTGCATTCATCTTATTGCATCAGTAAATGCAGTATGACACTGCAAGAGCATGGAAATATCTCAGTTATGAACTGGTAACTCCCTCAAAGGCACAAAAATGTGTTCCCATGTTTTGATGTGAGGGTGGCAAGGCACTGGAACAGGTTGTCCTGAGAAACTGTGGATGTCTCATCTCTGGAAGCATTCAAGGCCAGGTTGAAACAGTCTCTGAGCAACCTGGTCTAGTGGAAGGTGTTCCTGCTCATGTCAGGGAAGCTGGAACTAAATGATTTTTAATGTCTCTTCCAACCCAAACCATTCCATGAAATCTGTGACCTTCTGTTCCAAATATTAGAAGAGACTAAATGTATTTTTGAGGATTTTACTTGAAGTTGATTTTCACATTTCCCAAATTCTAAAGTTCTGTAAGCACTTGTAAAGGAGTGTATCCATTCTAGAGCTGCCTGACAGTATGCTTTCACTTTTTCTTTAATTGCTCTAAATATTCCTCAGGCTAGCTGAGGTTGTCTTGAAAGGCTTGTTTTCATGAAAAAATAATTGGATGCTCTTTTCTTTGGAACTCTTTGATAGGATTCATGGGTGCCAATTCTTCAGCACTCCCTTTTGGCCTAAATGCACTTGAAATAAGCCAAATGGTAGGATTCTAATTAAAAAACAATTGTTAAAAAAAACCCCAAAAAACAACAACTTTCTGATCTCTAGAAACAAGTGGGCATTATACTGACAGTCTCTCTGGCAAAGTTGAGAAATTGAATGGCAAGTATAAATGAACACAGCGAGCATTGAAAAACCTTTATCACACTTGAGAGCATTCCAGCAGCAAAGAAAAATCCTTATCAATCAAGACACTAGTCATGACAGCAAGTTCTGCAAATTGAGAATACTTTTTAAAGCTGTGGCACTAAAAAATGCCCGGCCCAAAATGTATTTCTGAAGTCTTAAGATGGGTTAAAATAGGTGAAACGAATCACATTACTTTGCTTTTATGTTATCCAATCGAGTCATAAGTAGTGTAATCATTATTCCAGAAAAGTTTATAAAGATTGCTAAGACATGAAACCTTGGCTGGTTCTTCCACAAGGCATTTTCAATGAGAGGTACTACCTGCTGCATTTATTTATTTATTTCTATTTTTCAGAAGAATGTATTTCTAAGTAATTCTAAAAACTTATATTATTCCTTTAATAATACAGGATCTCACAGATCTGAGACAAAATCAGAAAAATAGTTATTAATGATTTGGAGAAAAGACTGGGGTTTTTCTTTTTTTTTTTTTAAAGGGTATTTCCCTCCTTCCTTTCAGTGCTGTAGGGACTTAGTGATTACAAGCATTCTAGTTCTTGAAGTATTCATGCATAGCAAGTAGAAAACAATCAGCTTAATTTTAATTTAGTTACATGAATTTAATTGAACGATCATTTTTAAAATGTACAGTTCAAAGCTCAAGCTTTCTTGGAGTTGTTTTTAATTCAATTTCCCCTGCATACTCTTCCAGAAAAAACAGATTTTAATTTGCACTAGTGTTACTTTGCACTGTTTCAACAAGAGGTTATCAGGCACTTCTGGAAGCACTTGGCACTCCTGCATGAGCGAAGGACTACATCAGTAGTTGGAACCACACCATTCCATCTCCTTGCTCCTGCCTACCAGTAAGAGACATTATTCTGGAAGAAGTAATGTATCTCTGAAGAACTCAGATGCTTTTTTGGCTTAGTTTACACTGGAGATTTTCCTGGCTCATTCCAAGAATGAGAAAATGCAAAAGAATCTGTGTAAGTCCATTTCAGCTGCGCCAAGACATCCATTGCCAGCTGTGAATTTGTCTTCTGTGCGACCCCCAAGTCCTCTTGTTCAGTGACTATCAAGATGTTCCCCTAAAACTCAGCCATTTTTAGCAGCTCAGCTGTGTAAGGTTGCTTGGAAACCAGCCTTCTTATCCCCCACATTCTCATGACAGATTTCCTATGCAATAACATCATTGCATGACACATTTGTATCCAGACACGCATTCTTTTTCCACTTGAGATTCTCTGAGTAAAGGTTGTTGATGCTTCACTCAATTCATAAACAGCATGTGGTAAATCACTGGAGTATTAAATCACTGCCACAGTCAAAATGAGCTCAAGTTTTGAATGTGAGCAGTTCCTCACTCCTGAATTTAGTTATTGAGCTTTCTTTCCTGAGAGTAATTTCTCATTTTGTTTTTCAGACTAGGCAGCTAGGTGGTATCATGTTTTCATGGTAATCTCCACTCCCTTTTTTGCTTCTATATGTAATACTTGCTTCCATAATGTCAAATTGGTAGCAATTGCTCTCTCCTTTATGTTTTCTTTATATTTGTACAAGGCATGTCATATAAACTGTATATATATTTATTAATAATATAAATATTTATATTTTTAAATGTTGCAAAAAAGTATCAAAATATGAAATTGTAGTTGAAGTGAGTTGGTGTCAGCCACTTCATATTTATATATGAAATTTATATATGAGCTGTCCTTGACCGATCGGGTTTTACCACTGTTTTAGCTTCATTTCTGCTTCTTTGTTTGTTAGCAGTATTGCACTCTTGCTGGAATGGCAATGTCTTAGTTTAGCAAAATAATGAGAAAAGCTAACTGCCACATCTGGCAGAAAGAATATTTGCCATTGACAAAGACAATGAGGTCCCATCATAGTCTTCTTGTTCAATCTCATGCAAGAATCACATGCATTCAAAACTACACTGCTTTTATGGGCGATGTAACGTACCATCAATGAACACTATATTTTGAAATTATTAAGATGTCAGTATAATTTTCATGTTTCTGTTAATTTAATTTAATTTTGTAACTCTAAAACTTGCGGTTATTACGTAAACATTATGAACCAAGAGTATAATTTCTTTAGTGTATGTACTCTTCCAAAAGAACCTGTTTTAAATGTCATTAAAATGCAAAATTTAACATCAAAATAGTCAAACATAATATAAACATAAACCTATATATAGGTTTAGGCTTTATAGGCTTAAACCCCTAAATAATAAAGTACAATACAGACAAAAATAATGGGAAATTTAGAAGTTTCCTGGGCAGAGAATGTTTTAAGAAGAGTTTGTGAAACAATGGGATTTAAAAGGGGATATGGAGACAGAGGCAAACTGCCTCCTTGAAAAATGGCCAAGCTGAAATAACTGAGCCAAAAAGAACAATAAAGGTATCTAAAAATGAAAATAAATGAATGGAGCTAGAACACAAAACATGTTGCAGGTGAGGATAAAGTGTTGCATTGAATACTGTGAAAGAAAACCAGTGAAGGATCCAATCATAATGAAAATTCAGTTTTGTTGGCCCTAATTTTGTCACTGGCTTTAAAGTGCCACAAGAAAGATATCTCTTGCAAGTAATGAGAAAAGAGGTGAGAACATTTGCAACTGCATTTTGTTGAATGACAACAGAAACACAAATTAACATTCTGTGCCAAGCTGCTTACAAATCAAGAGAGATGTTTGTGGTATTCATGAAGAAAATACAAGCAGAGTCATGCAAAAGTGAAAGGAAAGCAAAACATACAAAACAACCACCCTTAAGTATGGTGGTGTGACAGACAGATGGCTATATATATACATTTTTTTAAATTCTAAGTCATGCTTTTAATGCTTATCCACAGCACACTAACAAGCATACAACCCTTAACCTTAGTGCAGCATCCAAGCCACAGGAACCTCCCATGTTTCAGTTTGTGCCCATTCCCTGTTGTCCAGCCACTGGGCACCAGAAAATGCCTGGGTCCCTTTTCTCTGCATTCTCCCTTCAGATTTCTGTACACTTTGATGAGATGCCCCTGAGCCTTCTCTTTTCCAGACTGAACACTCAGATCTCTCAGCCTTTCCTTGTAAGAGAGGTGGCCCAGTCCCTTAATTATCTTAGTGGTCCTTTGCTTGACTCTTTTAAGTACCTCCATATGATGTATCACTAGATCCAGAACTGAACATTATTCCAGATGTGACCTTACCAGTGTGGATGTGAAAATTTTAGGGGAAAGATGTTTACAACCATTCTTTCCCCCTCTCTCTGGCATTCTTCTTATATATAAGGAAAATACTTATCAAAATTTAGTTTTTAGATATGGATTGAACAGGATCAGTAGAAAGGCTGGTTTCAACATACTGTAAGGCTTTGTTGTTTCTTATTCTTAAAAACATTTATTCATAGAGATAATGTTTGATTTGGCTCAAGTTATATTTCACACTTTTTATCATTTCATACTGCTCTTTTGAAAAGTTTTACTTCTTCTTAGATATACAGCAGACATCCAGTGCATTTATCAATTCTACTTGTCACAATTCCAACATTTTAAATTTATGGAGGAAATTCAGCAATGCACAGTAAGGGAAGATACAGGCTCTTAATGCTACAATAATACTAATTCTTTTTTTTCTAACCAGAAAGCAACATCTGTGTACCATGAATTTACTTATGTTGCACATAAGAATCCCTTTGCCCTATCCTTAAAGTTCCATCACCTTGTTCAGACGGACTTTATAGCACAGTATGTACATAAACTAGAAAACTGTCTAGAGCAAAGCCATATATACAGAAAATTACCTGGTCCTCAAAGTCAAATTCTGTATAAACAGCATCTCCAGAATCCATAATCAGACTGCAGTCAAGTTCATTTGGTCCTAAAATAGGAAAGAAAATTAGAATTCAGAAATGGATTGAAAATTTTCAATTATGTGGTAGAACACTGTAATATTTCCAGTTGTCTGTATCTGTGCAAAAACTGTGATCCAAGGAACCATTGAGGTTTGCTAGAGTGCCCAGGTGAATGGTATTTCATTAGCAAAGCCTTCCAAGCATCCATAAAAGCTGCTGCAAATCTTAATAAGGAAGAGCTGTGCTAAATGGTGAACTGTTTTAGCAAGATTACATATTTATTGGGCAGGGTGTTCTGTGTGCCATGACTTGCAGTTGTAAAATTGCCACGCTCAAGGGAGAATACAAACCACTTTAAGAAAGAGAAAGGAAATACAAATTTCTGGTTAGAAGACAAGGATCCTTGAGTGGTGTTGATAAGGGACCAAAGCAGCATGCTTCCAGAAGCATCACCTCCATTTCCACCCTATTCTACCCTTTCCCAAGGAGACTGTGTGGCTCTGCCCCTACTCCTTGTCATCTTCCTGTGGCAGAACCAGGAAGAATGCAGTCTCTTGCTGTATTACTTGGGATGACAAAATTCAATTATTGAGAAGCCTTGACCTGCTGAGCTTTACAGTTTAGCTTCAGCTGAACTGCTGAAGGTGCAGAACAACAGAAACTGAGCTTGATATTTCAAGAAGTCATGTAGGGGGGGAGTCATTTTTAAGTCACAATGGGAGGATAAAGCACCAATAATGTTTCTATAGAAACACAGGAAGCCTATAACATGGCCATCATATTCTGGCACTGTCACCCCATTCAGATTATCTCAGTCCTGGGCAATAAAGAAGGAAATGGTCTCCTGGGTCCTCCAGATGATGCAGCCCTGAACCAAATTCTGCACATATTCTAAACACTTTAAAATGTCAATAGGCATGAGACTATAGAAGTCATTTTCACAGCATTAGTTAAATGAGAATAATAAAAACATTGCAATGATACACAGAAGCCTAAAAATTATAACCAGCTGGCCACAGATGAGTCCAACCACTCACTTCATGTGGGGAGCAACAGTTAACACCAGGGGAAGTGTAACCTGTGTTTTATTTTGTCTCCTCATGTCCTCAGTGAAACAAGATCACTAATGAAGAAAACAACCCCCTCCTTCCTGGGTTACAGGTGTCACTACCTGGTATGATGTTCCTGCAAGCACTGGCATGGAAGGTACCTAGTTTTCAGCCTATTGCTGACCTGGAGTTGTTTTCTCACCATTAGAGTTGTTTGTATGGGTGGCTTGCTGTAACAAGCACTATCAATGACAGATTTTGCGGTTCAGTTTGTGCCAGATGCATTTATATATTATCTGGGTTTGTTTGCTTCTGAAGTTTACATAGTAATAATCTGTGTAGGTGGTGAAGTAAATATCACTGACAGAGAGAATAGAGGAGAGGAGCTGGATGTCATGATGACCAAAAACTGTAACTGCATGGTACAAATGATGATTCCAGGGTGTCTTAGTTCACAATCCTTGTCACAATTACTGCCAAATTAATCTTCAGTTTAACTTTCTGGACTACATAATACATACCAGGGAAAGACCTGCATCTATCATTTGATAAGGCTTTTGTTTTGGTTCCTCTCTTCCCTGCCCCCACCTCCAATGCTCATGGTTTTTCAGATTACTATAAAAAAATTGCAGAAAGGAATTATATTCCTAGCACCACAGTGTCGCATGTACACATGCAGCTTGTTCTCTGGCATGTACACTTTATGGTCTTTTGAAAATACCTTTCTCTAAAAGATATATGCAAGGAAATAGATTTCCAGCTACTGAGGAATCTTAATTTTTTGATTTGTCTTACACAGCTGACATCTCACTCTTAACACCGTGTCATTGTTGATAATATAATTTAACCAAGCCTCAGTTGTCACTGGCACTGGCCTACTCTGACACATCAATCATTTTAAAGGCACTTGTTGGCACTTTATTAAAGGCTCTTGATTAACTGTCACTTAACTACCAAGAGCAGTACGTATTCTTAGCTAGAAACATTAGTATGAAATATAGTGCTGCAAACTTAAATGTAAAGGTCAGGCTGAAAATGAATACTCATGCATAATGTATCTTAAGTGGTAAAAGCTATAATGGTTATGCAATTTTAATATGGTCAAGCATCTTAAAGCCTTTTTTCCTTGAAGTAGAATACTGGTGTCCTTGGAAAAGGATAGCTACTTTCTAGGCTATATTCAAGAAAAATTGAAAATCAAGTATTTTCTTTTATGGTTTAAAGGAAACTAACAAACTCCATAACCATCAATCACTGAACAATGCTCAGACTTCTTTACCCTTCCCAAATTGCCTAAAGACAAACCCATCAGAAATGAATTGAAGCAAATGGCTACTCCCGGGACAAGATAAAGTAATTAAGGGACATATCAGGGTACTTGTGATATCCCTGGTGCAGCATGAGTAGTTTGCTACGCTCCAGATCAGTTTGTTGTTGGAGGGAGCATATTTTGCTGAGGTTGGACTAAATCTTCCTGAAATAGGTCGTGCAGGGGAGAACAAAGAGCTCGTTAACTATCGCTTGTAGGCGCGGCAGCAGAGGCACACCAGGGAGCCCCTTGGCAAGGTACTGGCAGTCGGGAATCCTGCTGCCGGCAGACCTCCAGACAAGGCTAAAGCCAGAAGGAGAGCCTTGGAAAGTGGATATTTCAAAACTCGGCTCAGGTTTTCTAAATGAAAGTTTAAATCAGCAACCTTTTACGTAAAACCTGAGACAGTGTTTATCTTTCAAAGGTGAAACGCACAAAGCTGTCTTCAGGAAAAGAGGAGGACTGGTTAAAGTGTTGGGAAGCAAACATGCCCTGCTACTTTCAATGAGACTGCAGGCTGCACATCTCGTGTCTGACAATAAAACAGTTGATCATAAGTTTTATTGCCTTTTCTGAGCAGTTGCATTGTTTTTCTTTGGCTAAGTTGGTACCATGAGAACTAGGCTATAAAAACAATTCATATTTGTTTATTAGGAGGAAAGGCTTACAGTCTAATTTGTCTTAATTCTTTCAAAAGGCTGTCCCATTCCACCAAATAATCTGTTAGCTCAAATAAGCTCTTGGTTAACTTGGCGCCTTCCTCTGCTTATATGAACCTTTAGGAAGTGATCTGAGTAGCTGTATCAAAGGCAAAAGGGGAAACTCAAGTTAAAAATATCATTTAAGAAAGCCCATAAAAATTCTACTGCCATGGAGAAATAACTTGCAAGCACCTGATCTGAAAAGGTACCCTTAGGGCTTAAAATATGCTTCCTTGATTGCATTAATAAAGTTAAGGCAAGGGAGACCTGTTCACTTTCATGTGCCCTGTGTTTCCTTAGAGAAAAAAAGAAAGGATTTTATTAGGTGCAGTACTGCACAATTAAAAAATAAAGCAGTTGGAAGTTTTTATTAAATCCCTGCTAACTGAATAATCAGGTCTCTGGGGAGGAACAGGTTGAAATACAAAAAAGCAGAGAGCTCGAATGCATTCCCTTTTTTTGCCACGTTTTGTATCTTGACACTGAAGGCATCTTTCATAAAAACTTGCCTTGTGAGGAATCCAAGAGGATCCACTGACACAGCACAGAGGGAGGAGGTTAATTAAGCGTGGCTGCAGTTGTACAAGGATGTGCCAATGGGTGCTACCCCTGCCAAGTCTGACAGTCAGGGAAAGTGACACCAGAGGGGTGCACGGCTGTGCTCAGTCACTTCCTTCACCATGAGGCTGTATTTTATATTTTATGCTGTATTTTACATTATGTTTGCTGCTCCTAAGCTGAATTGCACAAGATTGATCATGGAAAGCTGAGAGAGTGTGGCTGTTACAGGCAGGTGTGTAATTCCTATGACAGAGATGCACCCCAAAGCCCAAGGGATCATGGCTGTAAAGTCTCTGGTCCTATACATTTCAGTGTTTTAAGCCTGGGTTCATGGCACTTTCTCTGAAAATGTGTTCATCCTTAAGTTGTCACGAATGCAAATGTCAAGCATTGCTTTTTCACAGTTCACTAAATTCATTTATACAATGAAAATAAACTGTACTGATCTGTCTAAATTTATCTGCAGTTGACTTCACTGCCCATCACAAGGTAGCTATGACCCATCATGCGAATTAATTAAGTCTGCTCCTTGGACCGTTTGTGTTTAGCAAATCAGCTAATGAATTTCCAATCCTTGCTTAAATGCATTACTTATTTTGAATCCTGCTAGCAATTCAACTCAATACTGTTCATTGGCTCAAATATGCCCATACTCGTATTTAAACAATGATAGTATTCACACAGTTCAACACTGACAGTCATAAAAGCAATCTAAGCCTATCCTGTGAAACATACTGCTTCTTCTAATAACATGTTTAAACTCAATAAAATAAAAATGTCTTTTTATGTTATGGAACATGCTCTGAAGCACTGTCTAATAACTCAATTAATACATGTTGCACATAAGTATTTGGGCAAGACAAATACTTAGAAGATAAATTTCAAGTGGAATATTATAGAAATAATTTGTTGAAGCACTGATTAGCATTAGAATGAATACATTTTAATTTTCCTTTCAGTAAGATGCTTCTAATACAAATTTTATTGCAACCTTATGCTGTTAAGTTTCATGACAGGTTGTTGCTCTTGGCAACAGTCTTCATATGTTGAAGAAGGCAACAATGAGAAAATTGTATTTTCCTCTATAAACATTTCAGTTGTTTTCCTTCGGTACATGTTGTTACAAAGTTGATTACAACTGGATTTTACGGGTATAACATGAATTAGATTGATGTGGAGGCATGAAAATATTAGAAATACTATGTTTATGTTAGTTACAAGGAACTACAGTATATTGCAATATCACTAATAAGAAGACAAAAAGTGAGATCAAAACATGCTGGAATTGCAACCTCTAGAAATGAAACACCAGATCTCATAGAAATCCTATTCAAAACTTATTATTATCAGTGTTCAGAGTAGGCACTAATTAGGTGATTGTGGCATGGCATCTGCTCATGGCTATCCAATTATTTTGGTGAGGGATTTATTAAATAGATCAGACTTTCGAGGAACTAACTGGAACTCATCCAGAATCACAACCAATTTGTGCAAATTGTTTAGCTTTTGTCAAGCTGTTTGTCAGAGCTTGCACCTTTATGACACTTCTTTCCTCTTCTTCCTATCCAGAATTTAAATCAATTAGGGAATCCAGAGGCAATTACCAACACAATGTTGTACAGTGGGAATGTTATTTTAGGTTTGGGATCAGCCTCTCGCCTCTATGAATAAGGCTAAGCACAAAAGAAATAAGTGTGCCACTTAACAGAGAGAGTCATCTTTATTCTTGTGTGCATCTTGTCTCAAGGGTGACCACTAGAACCCTGTGGGCTTTTTAGCTGATGCACTTCTTATAATCCTCAACCTCCTCCCCACCCCAAATTCCCTTGCCTTCCCTGCCTTCCCCCTCCCCAACTTGGTACTTCATCTTTATCTCATTTAGAACATTATCAAAAATTTCTTTTTGTGTGCTGGTTCAAAAGACATTTATGACATCATCTACCTATGTAACACTAGTAGTTGATTTGGAAAACAGCCAGAGATGCCATTGTAAAAGGAAGAAGTTGTGCAGTTACCAAGGAACATTTCTCTGCTGCCCTCAAGCAAAATATTTCTGACACATGTTAGGGATTTTCAGTGCTTTGATTTTTAGCTTCAATTCTTTTGTAGTCCTTCATCTCTCAAAGGCTTTACTTTGAAGATATTCAAGCCTCAGTAAGCATAAATAATAAATAGACAAATAAATAAAATCCCCAAACACTTCACACACCATTTCGGAATTAGTAGCAATTATTAGGGAGGAAGTATGATCATTAGTCTCACAGGACTGATTTTCTGGTGAACACCAAGGTATCACTGGAACTGAAACAGCTGACAACTGGAATTGAAAACTTATATGATTTTTGTGTTAATAGTATAGCTTAGTAGACTTGCCATAGTATTTTAAGGTTAACTCGTAGATAAAATTGTTGGATAGGCTATATGAAGTTTCCAAATACAAAGAGAGATTTTTGTCCCTGATTGTGCAAATGTTTGAGGTCAGTCAAGACTCTGCTACAGTACCTATACCCAAACTTGAAGAATATGGAAAAGGCTCCTCAAAGTCAAATGCAGTACAATAAATAGGGTTCTTTAAATCTTACATTAACTCACCTGCTCCAGTCTCTTTGTTTGCAAATAGTTTATTGTCAACTGCTGAACTTATGTCAGAGAACACTTCTTCTTCATCTCTGTCTGCATCAAACTAAAAAAAAAAAAAGAAAAAGTTGGCAATCAGAGACTGCTTACTACTTGGCTGAACATCAACATGTACTGTGGCTTCTCACGCCAAGCCTTCCTGATAGGAACCTTTCTATTTTAATGCATGCAGTCCATTGCTTGAGGTATGAATCATTTAAATTTTGACTTTCATTTTGTAAACCATTTTGGCTATTTTTAATAGCCTGTCAGAAACAGAAACTACAGTAAAATTGACTTGTTCTCAGAGAATGAAGTTTTCAAAGCAGAAGGTAAAACCAGTAATGCACATTACTTCTTCAGTCATTGGATGGTTGAAAAAAATATCAGCATAGACACCAGAAATGGGATTACTTTGCTGTCACTTCTTTTTGGTGACTAGAATAAGTAACTTTTTAAATTTTCAAGTGAAAAACTTTCAGAAACTTCTGAATTGTCTGAAACATTTTTTTGTGACATGTACAATTTCTTCAAGTAGTTGAGCAAAACTCATAGGAAAGAATAAGTAATTTTGAAAATCCCCTACTTACAGGAAAGAGAGCTTTCCTCTCTCAGTATCAGAAAGTGCTATGACTTAGTGATAAATTAATTAAATCAGGAAAGAAAGGCTCATTTGAAATGGCAAATAATTAATTTCTTAATATTTTAACCTTCTTTTTGATTTATTCTGTCTTTTGCCTAATTCTGATACTGATTCTCCCAAATTTTTTCTAGGCCCTGTCTGACAAGATTTTTTTTATGGCCAGGTGACTTTGGCAGGGAGAAGTTCTGCTACAGTGACATGCTTGACAGTGGGTTTGTGATTTTCATTATTGCATTTATCAATCTTTATTTAGAACATCACATATTCAGATAGATGAGCTAACTATAAATATCAATACATGGACTTTTCTGACTGGTTATTGAAATGGAGTTTGAGGGTCTGACCCTGAAGACCACTCAGAAGTTTATCCTGCAGCAGTCACCAGCTGTCTGGGCAGACATTTATCTATTCTCGAGAAACTCTTCTGACATTTAGTGTTTGTTGCAACTCAGAGCATTTTAAAAAAATTTCTAAAGCAGAAATTTGTTTGTGCTTACCTATTAGAGGGATTACACTTTAACTTGTGTCAAAACCAAGGCTTGTGGAAGAAGAGGTCTTAAATAAAGCTGTTAATATAACAGCTGTTAATAAAATAGAACTTTGGGCAATTTATTATCAAAACACAAAGAGCAGCTTTGGAATGTCCTTATTTATAGGAAAAGAGTGCTCCTAATGTATGCCAGGGAAGACATGTATCATCTTTGCAGGTACGTGTATGCATAAAGCCCAGTAAATTGTAATCAGGCTGTGTCTGATCATTTTTGTGTAGGTCACACCACACTTGGAGAGATGGCAGACTTGCTTTCTCATTAGTAGCATTCCTCTGAATAATCCAGCTCACCATGAAAGAAACACATGATCAATCTCAAAATGTTCTGAAGGTTCCAAGAATTTGAAACACCAACTTCCCTATTCAAAGAACACCAGCTGTGCTTCAGCATTCTGAAAAGTCTGCTTTGTAATGAAAGCTTATATTGTCACCCAAAGCAAACCAATTATCTGAAGCTTGCACAAAGATTCAGTTTTCCCCTCACAAAATGAGAAGTGTAATACACTGAGCCACAGAAAGGCAAGGTAGCTTCCATGGAAGAATTATTTTTGGAAAGAAACTAAGTAACCTTGTGAGTTCTGTACTTCACTGAAATGCTAAATATTTTAAAATGAAATCCTTTGATAATTAGTGGAGGCTTGAATAAAAGATAAACGGTACTCAAACAACCCTAATCACACAGAACAAACAGCAGTACAATTTGTATTTTTAGCAGAACCTGTTAAATGCATAGGTTGCTTTCCTTACTGAAAACAAATCCCTACTTGCTTCAATACAGAGATCTTTGCAACTAGGTCATCTGGGGGTATCTTTATGGATGTCTCAGTTTAATTATAGTCAAGGCTTATGTTTTATAGAAGTGTAACTTTATTAAACATTAACTGCATTGTTGTCTGCATTGATCTTTACAAGTGATGCAGGAAGAAGTAAAGTGTTTCTTCCCTGTGTGGCCAAAGGGGTTTGAGGTCTGACCTTACCTTAGGGCATTTCCCTCCATGAGGCACTAATGGTGTTCTTGTTCTATTCGGTCTCTGTTTCGTGAGGGCAGGAAAAGATCAGGGAGGACCTCAGTGGACAAGAGCATCATATTTCTTTAAGAAACCAATCTAAATCTCTGAAAGGTTTCACAAACCTTCCTAAAGTACATCTGGTGGTTGTACTTGGTTTTATTATTTTTTTAAGTAAATGATGACTGGCTTGATGATGAATTTTCTGGAAAGTTTATCTCATTTTCACATGAGCATTGATGAATTGCAGAATTTGTCACTGGCATGGTGTTATATAAAAAAGATGAAAAATATTTTCTGGATCTTCTGTATTGTAAATAATCGCCCTAGGGAATGCAGGTGGTTGTTGTTGCTCAGAGAGAGAAAATGGTAATTGTTTCTAAATAGACACCCAACAAATCCCAGCCAACAGAAGGAGTTCCACAGAAAAATTGTCTGAGTTATTGAAAATTGCAGATCTCACTGTTCCTTGATGATAAATGGAGGTTTGGTAATACCATGTATTGAGTTAAAGAAAAAAGTGCAGAATTTTTTCCTCACATCTGTCATGGGACAAACATCAAGGAAGCTGCAGTTAACTAGAATTCTGAGTATCATTCAGTGAGGCACTGCTCCTTACAGACAGCTTCACCTCCAATGAAACTGCTGGTTTTTGCAGGTGGTTTATTAAAACATTCCCAAAATAGGAGGAGATCACACTAGCCTTTCAAATTGGAGTACAGGGAAGCTAGAAAGAAATCTGATTGCAGCAGACTTGCAGGGAATTCTTGTTTGTGCAGCTTGAAATAAAGTTAGAAATGGAGAAAGCATAAAAAAACCCCAAGCAAACACGTAATTAAATAACATTTACAACAGCAGATGATAATATCCACTATTTTAGGACATGACTGATGTCAGTGAAAAGAAAATTAGCCACGTCCAAATTAAACATAGCATAACATTGTAGTGTTTGGCACAGAGGTGAAAGCTCCTGGATGCTCAATGCAGTGCCAGTATCCACAGCTGATAAACTGGAGGGTCTTCCAGACAGGCTATGACAATGATCTTTTCCCTGTACCTTTCCATTTAGAAGTTATTATATCCAGAAGACAAAAGGATGAAGAGCATGTGAGACAAATTCAGAATGGAAGTAAACAGCAAAATTTATTCTGACATCACTGTCTTTACTGCTTAAGTTATCACAGTTTTCAAAGGATTCCTCATTATTTGAAAATTTTAGATTATTCCTAAGAAGAAAAATATTGATAAAATTAAAATACGATCTAATTCAGGGAAGTCAGCAGTATTGCTCTACATAGCCAGAGCTATCCCTTCCAGCTTGGTAATCCATTAACCACATCCATGGAAGTGAAACACAGTCATTGTTTAGGAAGTGGACAAATTACCCATATATTATCACCTGCAGTGAGGAACAATTTCTTCTTAAAGAAGAAAAAATGTTTATCGGCAGAAAAGAGAACCTGGCTTCTTGTACCACGGTTTTCCCACTCTTTTAAGAGATAACCAGTTTAGAAGCCAGATTGCACCAATGTTCCTTAAGTGTTGGTATTTTTGGTTGAAAAGTTGACAATCCTAGTAAAATAAGGGGATTTATAAGATTGAGCAAGTTAAAATGATTTTCAGGTGGCAGCAGCTACAAAAACGACAAGAACACACTGTTATTATTCACACTGATTTAGGCAGAGATTTGCTCCTGAAGGATTGAAAACAAATAAGAACTGGTTCTGTTTTACCCTTGGTAATATGAAAAGGTGAAGTGGGACACACCACTGAGGTATAGGTGCTGCTTTACCATTTTCGGACACTCACACAGAAATCCCTTCATTATTGTTGTTCCGTCCCTAGTTTGCTTCTCTTAATAATTGCAATTGACTTGTGCAGTTACTTCTAGAGAAAGTGAAAAAAATCAAAATAAAACCACCAGCAACATGGGAAAACAGCAAAGAAATATATAAGGAAAAATATATAAGGTATTATAATAACCAGTGGGATGGAGGGGCTAGAAAAATTAGGTGAAAACTTCTATAGGAAAACCAAAAAGGAGAGATACTGAAATGAAGCTGGAATGTGCAGACTGGGATTTCAGGGAACTATTATACTATTATAGATAGTATAGTATAATATAATATATTATAAATAGTATAATGCAATACTATTATAAAGTATTTTTAGTGATACACTTAAACAAAACTGAAAAAACTTTTAAAAAAAACACAAAATGGCGGGATGAGGACATTGGGGAGAGATATTTCTTTCTAATCCGTTCTTCATTTCTAATATTACACTAGAGCTCACCAATGATTTTTAAAATATTATGCAATTAGCAGAGGCCAAAAATTGGTATCTGACAGAAATTTAGAACAAAACTGGACTGGAGATATTAACACCACTATTACAATCCTAAGGAATACTCTGGGTTACCTAAAATAAGCCTCTTAACACCTTAGGTTTTTTTAGCACAGGAGTTCCGAAGAGGATTCATAAATAATTGCAGAGTCCTCATACGTCTATCATTCGTTTCTCAAGTTCCACTTGTATCTAAGGATCTATTGCTGTGAGTGCTACTTGTAAACAAGCATGGGGTGAATGTTCGCCAGCCTGAGGGGAGCTGACAGTTCTGCAGCAACTGCTGGTAGCTTTTCTGTATTCCAAACAAATTTACTCAAAATAGGTGCAATTCAAAGACACTAAATTTCCATTTTTTTTCTATTTTTCTATTGACAGACTCCTTTCTATTAATTTGGCAGTACGTAAACAACGAAATTACTACAAAACATAGGCTTGGGGGTTTTTTTTTGTTGTTGTTGTTCTTGAAGTGATTTTCTCTTATTTCTTGCTAAACTCAAAAACCTAGTGCCATGGCACACAAGCGCAGAGATGTTGTGCCAGTTTCACTCCCTTCACAGAAAAACTGCTAAGCCGGCTTCCATACTTGGAATATTGAACCGGGCAACAGCAAGGAAATGGTAACTCTCACCCGAAGAAACAACAGCAGCAGGAGTAATAGCCTGTCTTTGTACACTTATGTGGAGTAATAGCTTTTGATAGGTAGACGGAGGGAGAACTTCTGTCTTTATGCTGTGATCATTTGAGCAACACCCTGACTTACACCAGTTTTCAGCTGATAACGATGAGTGCCTCGGGCACTGTGGTGGCAAGACATGATGGGAAAGACACCGTGCAATTACAGGCCCTTGTAGAGCAGAAAGCAGACGAACTGAAGGAGAGTTGGATGTGATTGGGGCTGAGGGGAGAAATCCATAATTTGGTGGCATGGTAACACAAAATTAATGGACTTGTGAGGATGAAGCAATTGCTCCTTTAATAGGGAAGCTGATGGTCCCACAGAGCGGATTTGGAACATATACATTCTTCATAACACTAAGATGCAAAGCCTTTCTGTCTGTGCACATATTAAAAATCACTGGTTGGTTAATTTTTTTTTTCCCAATAAGGATATTCATCTGGAAGGCTGGCGATTATTATGTGGAAGGAAAATATATTGCTCTTTTATTAACACAATCATTTTTGCATCATGTCCTCCATTCCTTATAGGGACTCTGAGCTTCCAGTAGGCATTATCCTCCACCCTTAACCTGAAGTCAGTTTAACATATTAAGAAACAATTCAAAATGTTTCAGCCATTTCTCTATATTACCATGACCCCTACCATAAATATTCTATTTATCTTAAAAATCGTCGACAAGAACCAGAACCAAATTAGGCAGCATATGCATTATTTCACATAGCATTTAAAAGGACATTATTTGCATGTGTTTGTTCTGGGTTATCTGACTTTTCAGATAAGTTACTTCTAGCAGGAACTTTTCGAGCTATAAATACAGCCAGCATGTCTGCATATAAACTCTGTGTGCATATTCACTTTTCAAATCACTGAAAACTTGCACCCTGACATCTATTACGTCTGTTCAGCAGCTTCTATAGCAAAGTCAACTATATTAATTATTTTTGAAGATTAATTGAAATCTAAGAAATGCTTTAGTATACGAACATATTGAGATCTTTTCTACCTTGGAACCAAAACCATTTTTCCTTATTTTAAAAAATATACATCCGCTGTTGGAGTTATTTTCACTGTGCATTTACTTTTTAAAGGAAATTGCTTTTAAAGAGGCAAATGGTATTACAAAGAAACAGAACAGTGGTGTTGAGCATCCAGACAGATCACTTCTGAAGAGCTTGAATGGAAAACTTAATTATGGTCTGAGTTAGGAGAAGCTCCATGAATTAATTTTTACTCTGGTCCTGTAGAACCCAGGAAAACATTCAGCCTGAGGGAGAAATCATCTTACTCTCAAGCTCCACTGGGTCTAGAATAAATCGTTTGATTTTTAACTCTAATGCACCTAACCCCAAAGGAAGGGGAAAGACATTACTGATTACAGAGAGTCAGGTATGACTCGAAGGTGTCCAAATCCTCACACAGCTTTAACAACCCTCTGTGCCTTAGCTTGCCTTTCTTATTTACCAGAACTCAGTAATGCTGCAACAGTGAAGCAGAAGCATTAATGTAAAATTCAGTATTTTGAAATGTAGACGAAGGGCAGAGAGGTACAAACAAGTGGCATGAAGCTCGGTGAATAAAATCTGTAATTGTCACTTTGCTTTATACAGCCCAGGGACGTTACAGAAAGATGTAGAATCCCCCAGCTCTTCCCAAATGCCTTTGGTTTTTCTTTCCACAATAATAGTGCTTGTCTTCCAGTAGTTTTTCTTCCATCTTTATCTATGAAAACTTCTATGAGGGTTGGATGTGCTCTTACTCTTCAGGTTAAACTCTTGGGGAAAAAACCAGTTAAGGATCAGTTTCTACTGCACAATTCCCTTATTTCTTCCAGTACCCCATGAGATGAGTACTGGAATATTCACATTCCCAGAGCACCCAGTTCAGTGAAACAGCTCTGATCACCAATATGTTCAAATAAATGCTTTCTCAATACCCCCTTTTTCTGCTAATATTGACTGCAACAGCACTTCTCAGGCAGAATGAGCTCTGTAACTAAATGACATTAACTAGTATGTTTGTGTGCAGATGGACTTCTCCTGATTAAAATTATTAAAATTATATACATTTCACCCTGCCTATAGAGCTCCTGTGTCACTCTTCCTTTTGTTTAAAACAAAACCAAATAATTTTCTAGCATCAGCTCCCACAGCATGTACAAATCACAGATAGGCACCCTGAATAAATATTAAGTCACACTGGCTTCCCCAAAAGGTCCAATGAGCAACAACTGTAACTCAAATAAGAAAACAAAAAAAATTTAGAAAAACTCAGAAATAAAAGACATTTCCTCCTATAAATACTATTTTCTTCTATTGACAGTTTACAATTTATTTCAAAGAAAAACACTGATGCTACCACCAAATACAGCCAAATATTTCCCTTTCAAGATAAATAGCATTTCTCCTGTAGTCTTTTGTGGAAGAGATTTTGAATGCAAAATACTAAAACATTGTTGTCTGGTCTTTTACTATTAAGCGACTTCATAACAATTATTACCAGAAATATAATTTTTGCCTGTGTATCATCACAATTTTCTAAGGAAGAATGCTACCATCTGAAAGCTAACAAAAAAAGTCCTGAGTTAATTTCAGCTGCAAATTTAGCCAGTTATTCAAGCACGAGAACTAATGACTCAGCTGCAAAAACAAGTATAGGATAAACCATAGGCTTAAACATTGGATGATGTGGGTGTTTCATATGCAAAATCTGCATTTAATTCAAGAAAAATGTGACATTTTTAGTCATCTAGGACCTTAGCAACACAAATAATTTCATCTGCCATAGTTGTAACTCTTCAAAATGGAATTTCACACTTTAAGAACTAGAATGTTTGAAAATGTTTGGCTTTTGTATTTTCCTTGGAAGGCAAAACTAAATTTTAGTACATTAAATAAATACACAGTTTCTGTGTATTTAACTAAATTCTGACCCAGGATAAGCAGCATTTCCACTGGTGGTCTCTATACTAATAAACTTCATAAATGGTATTGGAATCCTTGATAATAAGCCCTCCCTTGGTCATCTTGAGCTAAAAGGTACTAAATTTTCATTAAATAAAGTATTTGTCTCTAGAAGCAGGACTCATATCAAACAGGATAATATTCAGCAGATGTCAGTCTGAGTTCAGGATGGGCTCATAAAGCAAACTTCCAGTTGTGCTGCTGCAGGAAGGATAGGAGTTTTTTTCCTGCAGCAAGAAGTGAGCCACTGCTATTTTAATTTCTGTATCAGAAAGTTCTGGTTTGACATCTAATTTATTGGAGCATGTTGTTTCAGAGCAAAAAGGAGACTACTTGATTTATAAATGAAACCTGGCAAGCTAAGGAGATACTGACAGAAACTATTGCTTTAGTCATCACAGAATATGACATACTTGCATCTAGCATGTATTTTTTGGAAACAAATGTAGGACAAAATCCCACATGATTATGTAGGCTGAAAGCATTTTTTAAATATCATAAAACACATGGATGAAGTGGAAGTGATTGACATTATTTAACTTTTTAAAAGCTTTTGACAATATTTCTTCCCAGAGGCTATTAAATGAAATATAATTTTAAGGGAGCCCTAACTATTATAATTAATTTATTTTAAAAAAAATTGCAAGTGTCCAAGAAACTTCTTGGCACAGAGAATGGCTAATGTATTGATCAGAAAACTGGAAAGTACAAATCAGAAAAATCACCCTCACCATGAAAATAGGGATAGGGATGTAGAAAAGAAATGCATGTAAAGTGACAATAATGTGTGTTGCAGGAGAAAGATGAAAAAGAAGACCCAAGAAAGATCAAAATGAAACCTCTGTAAGCTTTCTTTTATTAGAATTTCATAACTTTCCCTCTGGCTGTTTGTTTGAGCTAAGTGCTTTACAGAATGCCTGAAACTCCATTGGTGTCTAATACCATAGTCAGTATTAGTACATTGTTTAAGTGTAAATAATTTATTGCAAAAGCAAGCTAAGAAACCTATATTGAGTATTCATATAACATTATCTATAAAAACCGCTATAACTGACTTTTCTTTCAATTTATGCTGAAAATAAGAGCTTTTGTTATTCTAAACCAGAATCCACCACTTTACACTTACTGCACAGTAAATATTTTATAATTGGGGGTTTTCTCTGTATTAAAATGGTTTTGGCTACTGCTCTTCATCACTGCAGCTCCTTCACCATTTCTCTGTTTTTCTGTTGGATGACACATCATGGTGCTCCTCACACTGCAGTTGTTTGGTTGTTTACAATGTCACCTGATAAAAGAAATATCTGTGAAGCTCCCCCCTTTCCATTTCCTGCCTAGTGCTAGTATGGGTAGTTCTGACTATTTCAACCCTTGGTTGCTTTGGCAGAATAAGCTCAATCTTGCAGCTGCATCGTGATATTAATTTCTACTGGGATCCCAGCAAAACATGGGCAATGAATTACAAAATTAAGTGCATTCAAAGTGTTTGTCTTTGTATTATAAACCAGCTAAAAGTACACAGAAGGTCTGCCTCTCTGTCAGCCTTACCCAGTATTGTAGCAACGACTGGGACTCAAACAGTGACTAGAAATAATAGCTATTTAGAAACTTTAGCAACCATATGTCGTTTTTAATTTACCTTAAGATAATGAATGTGTGAATTATGTTTGCCTTTATTATTAAAATTTTACTTTGATAAAAATATTACTAAAACCATTCATGTGATCCAGAGTGAATGGCATAGGCTCTGGACCCTGGCACTTACAGACTGTGGAAAACAGGAACTTAGCCTTTAGTGTTAATGTATTCAGCAAATGTAAGAAGTTCTAGAAGCAATTTGTAGGGATAGAACAAGTTTATTATTAATTTTTTTATGTTTAATTTTGATTATTTGGATATCTTTAAGCCTTCATTTATGAAGGCTTAAAGATATCTTCCAACACAATTTTTTTTCTGTTTACAATTCTAATTAAATAGAACACATTAAAGAAATTGAAGGTTTGTTTGCTTTTGCAGTGAAACTACCTAGAGCGGAAAAAAAGGCTGTGAACACATCCCAATTTTTTTGCATATGAAAGGGATTGGGGGGATTTCATGTACCTACTCTCTCACATTTACGTTTAAGCTGTAGTGAGATAGAAAACTAAATATTTTGAATGTTCCTTTCTCTTTCTGTAACTTGTTTGCTGTAATTTCGAATAAAATTACTTGGATATTCTGACAGTAAAAATACGTTTTAACAAAAAAATGTTTAAATGGGCTCCCACCAAAAATTTCCTAATTAATAATCATTAATACAATTCTGATTCTCTCCTTTTGCATATCCTAAATCTTAGTAGCTCTTGTAACTCTGTAAGAGTATTATATCAAAGATAAATTTTTTTTCACTCTGATGGTCACCGTCTTGTCCAATAGGCATGATACAGGTTAAGCAGGAAGTATCAATACTCATTCCATCTACAAGTGGACTTGTGATAATTTACAGAACCAACAACAAGATTTGCAGGGTTTTCAAGACAGTTCAGATATGCTAGTTCTTAAAATTAGTTTTCTAAAACTTTAGTTCAAACAGTGACTATGTTTCATTGCTTTGGCTTTCATTTCAATGGCTTTCTAGTCATTATTGCTACAAAGGAAACAAAATTTCCTTTAGTTTGCACTATAGTGTTCTAGTTCCCAGAAACTTCTGGAAGTCAGTGTCCAAACTTCCAGAGACCTGTCATATCTTATTTGATTCTATTAGTTTTGAGAGTAGTGTCTACTAAAAAAGGAAGAAAAATAACTTGGAGGCAGATCCTAATTATTTGTAAAGCTTACTCTCTATTAAAATTATGCCAAGGGAGATGGGGAACTGACTAAATACAAGTACTTCATAAAACAAAAGATCTTGTAGACCCTCCTACACTGAACAAAATAGCCCCCATTTCTTTAATCCCCATTTTGGTGGATCTTAGCAGGATGCTGGCCTCCCCCTCCCTCCAGTGAGGGAATCAGGAGTCTGCAGAGAGCCCATTAGTGCTGGTTCTGCAAGCACTTGCTGTTCCATACCAGCTAATTTAGCTCAACACTCTTCTGTCTTGTGTAATGAGACCCTTGGTACTTCCCTGTATTTCATTTACAGTAGGTTCCCTACATACCTTCCTCTTGGACCAGTACAACTTGTGTAGCTACAGAAATAGTCCTTGGAGAAGGGTGAAATGCTCTCTATGTGCTTATTCCCATCCGTACTCCAGTGAAGAAATTCTCACAAGCTTCTATTCCTGCTTAAGACTTATTTATTTGTCCTTTTTTATCCTCAAGCCAAATCATGGACTCAAAAAAGGTTAGATTTAGGCCTTGTTTCATATGTCAAATATCAGTTATCTTCAAGTAAATCTTTTTCCACTTTACTTTTTAAAAAAAAAAATCGGCAAAGGTCCCCAAGCTTGTGCAATTCATGGGGAAAAAGCAAATCTCACAGTTTTGTTTGAACCTTTCTCAATGTAAAAAGAGCAACCCTAACCTTTAACCCTAAAGAATAATTAATATTTACAAGGTATGTTATCAGATTGAGGTTATAACAAACTGTTGTGCAGTCTTAACAAGAAGCTATGAAATAAATTCTTTCAAAAGTTCCCACTAACAGGAGAGGTTGTTAAGCTCAGGGTTTCAGCAGAGGCATCTTTCCAAGAAGCACTGACATGGTTTCTGTTGCCAAGTGCTGACCTAACTTATGAGTGAATACCCAAATTTGTTTAACTTATTCTCTATTACACTCAGTCTACTAAATTTAGTGATTTTTCTGAGGAGTGGTCTCCTGGCTGTAGTTCAAGGATGCAATGAATAGTCCTTAAAATCAAACTCATTTCAGAATTCACATGGCTCCTGACCCTCTTTCTAAAGATCAAGAGATATGAGGGAACATGAAATGCATAAATGAAGAAAACTCTCTGTTTACAGTACTGGAACTGAGCTCATTTGTGTCTTGCACCCCATGAACAGGGTCAGAGATGAAAGCTAAAGTACCCACGAAACCTTTAAATGGCTATTATAGCAGACTGAGGTAACACACAGAGCCTGACAGAGAGCAGAGAGAATGTTCTTGCAAAAGAAACAGAAATTACCTGCCTTGGGGTTATGTGAATCTGTATTATGTAGAATTTATACAGTGAAATTCTTGCAGTAAGGTTCAGATGCAAAGAGGATTCCTGGGTATGTTTTTCCAATGGCTTAGGGACCAATACATTTAATAAGCAACTTGACTGAGAGCAGTATTGCCCACATTCCAGGTTCCCTTTTAGTGAGGTCTCTGCATTCACAGAGAAGTCTGTTCTTTTCAGTAAAGCAGACCAAAAAAAGCCCGGAAGGCAGGAAATGGCAGGAGACTAGGAAAGTATATTTTCAAATTGCCTAATTGGCATCTTACAGTGGTAGGAGAGGGAGATGACTTTGGCATTAGAAAAACTATAGTGTTACCAAAATACAATGTATGGTATTACACAAGAAAAGACAAGACCTGGCATGCTATAGAGAGGAGAGAATTTTGAAGTATTTGTCTTGAAAACACGAATGTAGAGCTTCAATTTGACATTCTGATTAAAGACAGGAGGAGAAATTCAGTGGAGAACATAATGAAAAAATGTTAAGATTTGCCTAAAAACAATGTAGTTTTAGCAATTTTATTTTTAACAAAACATATCAAGGGGTAGCATATGTATGAATAATCCTAAATATAAATAACTGATCATAGCAAGTTACAGTGAAAAGATGCCACATTTTGTGCATTAAGTTCTTTATTTCTCCTACCGTGACTGATATGACTGATTGTTGGCACAAAAAGAGATGAACAGTTGAGAATGGAGACAACAGCTCTTCCTTCACAGAAAATGACAATAATTTTGACTTCAGTGTTATAGTTGTGTCTTCTGAGGTCTCTTTTCCTGTTTTATTATCGAAGTAGATCACTGAATTGCAGAAGGTGATATAGTGACAACAAAGTAAACAGATTGTTGTATACACTGACCATTAATGAAACAAACTGCAGTATTATGTAAGATGGAAAGATACAAGCGTTAACCCTGGAAGTAAGAAAGATGATAACTGAGCAGAAGGATACAGAAGCATATATAATCACAGCAAAGACAAACCTCACAGGATTCACAGCAGAGTCTCTGCTAAGAATTTTGTGTAATGTCTATATGGTAAAAAGTGGTGCTGTGCAAAGATGTTCATGCTAACACTAAATGACTTACCATAGTTATAAGGAACACAAAATAGCCATATTGGTGGTTATCTGATGTGTAAGTATCAGTGAATGTAAGGAGCGAGGACATATTTCTTCAGTGAAGTGCTGGGTTGACACAATACTGGTGTTTTCCTAATTAGGAAGCATTAGGTGCTCCTAATTAGAGAGCATTCCATACAGTTCTTCAAAGCACTGCTTGGTAGATATTCTTTAGCTGCACTAGAAAAAATAAGAAGTCCTCCAAACAGCTATCAGAAATGCTCAAAAGGATACTCTGCAATGGGGAAAATGCCCTAGGGGAAGGCTGTAGTTCTCACTTCAGTGCTCTCTAGTGCAGTGTGTACCCTGAGTCACACAATGCATGAGTAACTTTTCAGCTTTCTCAGTTTTCCACCAACACTGTAGCTGCATCTAACCCTGTTAAGCCTAAATAAGGCTCCAGAATACTGGAGAAAAATGCCAGAAACCCATAATGTTAAGAGCATCAGACTTTCTGCTGACAGTTTTGGCACTTAAATGGCTTCCATCATTACAATACCTGAGCATTCACAAATCTGAATAAATGTATCTTTATGATGCATTAAAAAATAAGAAAGTGGAACATTTTAGGTCTCCCCTCTCTTTCAGGGTACATCTACAGGAAAAAAGAAACAGGAGCAAATGCTCAAATAATCCCAGAATGGTACTAGATTGGATTACTAGAGGTCAGTTCACTCAGTCTTATTTTGCCCTTTGAATCAAAGCTGAGAATATTACAGCGGAAAAAACATTTGATTGTCACTTGCATAAGGAAATAGAAATAGCTAACAACAGCTAATGGTAGCAACTTAGATGCTATAAGCAATGATAGATTGAGAAAATAAGGATATTAAATACTGGGACTGTAGAGCACAAGCTATCAGATGTAGTAACATTTTATATAGGACTGTGAGTGTGAAAGCTGAAAGAGCATCTTGATTCTACTGAAGTAGCAACTTTCATGAATAAATATGCAAATTTTCTCCATCAAATAACAGCAAAGTGGTTTTGCCATAAAATCGGGAAGTCACTGACTATGAACTTTTCACCAGCAGGAAGACCCACTGGTGGCAATTAGAGATGGAATTCACTAATGAACTTTGGGTAAGAATTTGTTTTTTGTTTACAGCAATGCAGAGCTGAAATGCAACTTTGGTTCTTCAGTTGGATGTTAACAAAATCAGCTGTGGTTCAGGATAGGATAATTTGCTTATGGATGATAAATATTCCTGATTCAATAAAAAAGGTCTTCCCAGGGAAGAGATATTTTTTCCAATCTAGTTTCTTAATATATCTCATCTAAATAAGAAAAATTAATCATCTTTAAGCATCACTTTAACTACAAGAACGAAATTAGAAGCTGCTATTCGCCTGATGGACACAGCTTAATTACCTTAAGATGAACTGTTTAAAATAACTTGAAGAATATTTAGGACATGTTATTTTAAACATCTCCTACAGTTCATTCCTCTGCATGATAACTTGGCTTAATTACATATTTCAGTTTTTGTTTCAGATCTGTAAAAAAACGGTCTGTTAATTTTAAACATGTATCAGCTTTCACTGTGCCAGAAATGGATAAAATCTGGGATGGTATGGCTGTCAAAACCACCATTCTTTCTCTCTTTCTGGAGTTCCTAAATCATCTTGGCCCATGCACTCATCACTGCCTAATTCTATAGCCAGACTGGTCAAAGTTTATTTCTTTTTTTTTCAAAGTCATCTGCTTCATTCAAGCCACTGAGTGTACAAAAGGCAGGGCAGCTTTCAAAAACCTAGTATCTATTTAAATTATCATACTTCCAAAGTTAGAAAAGAACATAGTGTTGCACTGATACTATTCACCTCAGCAAAGAATTTCCACCCTCAAGGTTTCTCTGCATGCTTTTATGTACACAGATGGCAAGTTTCCATCCTTGGTCATTCTCTGGCAGACACTGGTATTTCTGATTTACTTGTTGACATAAAGCATAAAATGGGAGACTGAAAATATTTTGAAGCTTGGAAGTGTTTATGGTGCACATGCTTCTATATATGCACAAATTACTCATCTATCGTTTCTGTATAAAATGTGCATATATTTACAAACAGTTTGTTTACACTCATTTCTAGATAAAATTCATTTATGGACCTTTTTTGTATGTTCTTCAAACTCTCTCAAAACAGTAACACATAAATAGTGTTGAGATGTAATGTAAAACCTAGCAGTGATTAGAATATGTGTAAACTTCCTCTAGTTCAGCAGTTTTACAGGAAACAGCTATAGGTTCTTGCTCACAGCCCAGTTTTTCTGCAAAAGGGCTATCAAATATAGGTGAGACACAGAAAACCTTAATTTTCAGTAATAGCTTTCTGTGACTGCAAAGCTCGGGTTACTTGTTTAAGCTTCAACTTACCTTTCATTGCTTTGAATCACCAAAAAATGAAAATGTGATAGTCATTATTTCCCATCCTCCCTCTAATTTTACCTCACTAGAAATTTAAATATTATTATATAGCCATATACATTCGTGGAGCTAGATAAAGATTTACCATACAGTAAAACAGAGGAAGACTCCTGGATCTCAAACAAAACCTCTGGTCTCAAGATTCCCACAAACAGCTGCCTACATCCCTTGTTTGATTTGAAAAGGTCCTAAAATGTGGAAGGTTTGCTCCAGATGCTCCAGACTATCTGGGTTCCTCTTTGCATGTCCACTTGGTCACACCCAAGAAGCCAGAAGTAGTCTGAAGATCCTATGTAGTAGTCAGGTTAAAAACACATCAAAAATGTTCATAAAAGACTGTGCTTATGGCTGCTGTATTTTTAAAACTACTGAGAGGCATCTGAAGGTATTTTGGTGGCACTGGGCCAATTAATAGGAAGTCTCAGCTCAGTACCCTCTAGAAAACAAAGCAGGTTCAAATCCCCATCTCTGACCTGTGGGGAGAAGGGCCATGCTCAGCTACCAATGAGGCTACATTTGGGGGAAACCATTCCTGCCAAGTCAGTATCACTTTGCATCCGAGGATGCAAGATCCAGGCATCAGATGGCACGTAAATGAGATTCTGAGCCTGCAGCAGGGAGGTGAGAGCACGCGGGGGAGGTGGTGGCTAACAGTCCCTATTCCTAGCATCACTTCAGGGAAGGAGGAGTGGGATTTTTAAAATTTTCTTTTTAATGATTGTTTAATGCAAAAACTGCACGGAGGCACATAAATATCTGCACCAAGAAAACAAAGGCATCTACTCATCCTGGGTTCTGCCAAACCAGATGCATGTTCCTCCACTGAGGAGAAGATTCTCTGAGCTGGATTCTGGTTTGGGAGACATGCTTGGAAGAGGCTGCCATTAGGACCTGGAAAGCAGGGTGAGAGTTCCTACAAAACCTTTCATAATAGTTTGCTGTCAGTGAGAATTGAATAGACCTTGGGAGCTGCTTAAAGGGATGCAAGACTCACATTTCTCTAAGGAAAAGCTCGAAATTAAAGGAAGAATGAGTTAGTGCAAGTCTTTTGGAACCAGCATTCAGAAGCAAACAAGTAAAAATCCCAAACCAACACCTCAAGCTGGGCAGCTGTATGGTAACAGAGAAACTTTAGAAATAAACTATAACTGATATTTTCAGCAGCATTTTGGTAAGTCACAGCCTTTAGATAAAGTTCATGTCAATGTGCAAGTTCTATAGCAAAACTCCTTTTTTAACCAAAACAAGAGAAAAAATTTATATAACACAGTTCCATGGGGAATTTTTCTGTGACAGTTGACAGCCATTAGGCTTGTTTGATGCTTATGAGGGCAGACAGCTACTTCCCTCACCCGCAACTGTTTAACTTCTAAATTTGTGCTCAAAATACATTTCCAGCTTCAGCTACTTCTTCTGGGTTCTCTTTACTTCTCTGACTAATCTGAATGTCATTTTAATGTTTTTCTAAGCATGGTAAATTCCCTAAAAGGACAAGTGGAACAATGAGGATATCAGAGAAATCCGCATTTCATGGATGCCACTGTCTTGTTCTGGCTGTTTAAATGAGGAGTCTTCTTTTAATGTTTAGTATTTTTATCTCACTACAGCCAGTCTTTTTTTTTTCCCTTAAATGCACACAGACTTACTAATTTAACAAGGTTGACATTGCAGCTCTAAGATTATGTAGAATCACTGTCAATAAGGCAGACTGGACCAAATCCTGCCTCCAGTAAGAGAAATTTGTACTGCTACAATGGTGAGCTCTGTAAACTTTTTTCTATCTAGACCAAGGGATATGTTGTACAAAGAACAGCTAAGCACTCTGAGAGAGGCTTTAATAACAGTTGACCAAAAGATTTTTGTGACCCAGTGATCTCCTCTCCAAGAACTACACCCTTATCTATAGTGGATTACAGTCCACTAAACTGGAGATTTGGAAATCTGTGTCCAGAGCTGAAGTTCTCTGCTAAACATTAGAGTACTTGAGGTCACCTATATAGCTATATGTTCACCCTCTTATAACTTTATCTAACTAATACCTCCCCACCACCACCAGGTAATTTGTGTGCAGTTGTTGTCTAGGTAAACAATACATGTTTTAGTGTTTGTTAAAAGTTCCTGAAACAGTAAATGGCAGCATATGCATCTATTTACATACTCTCTGTCCAATATTGTGTTATTATAGTCTTGATACCTTCTGAATTTAAATTTTAGTTAAGTCAGGTTCTGATTTGTTAGACTACTGACAGATTGCTAAAATGAATTTTAAACACAGACTGTGTGTTCATGAAAATATCACATACTTACTTCTGTTAATTATAATGAAATTTACATATCATTATTCCAAAGATGGGGTTTTTCATAAAGGACAGAGTTGTACTTCCCTATTTCTTAGAAGTACCATAGGTGGGGGCCTCACTTCTTTTCTTAAAAACAGAAACCAGATTCAGACTGTGAGAGCAGGTACACCATGCACAGACTGAGAACATAAGGCATATAGAGCACCAAGCAAGTACAACCTGGGTACTGTAAAAATTATCACAGATCATGTGAAAAAAAAAAATATGAAAGGAAAGACACCTAAGGAACCAAACCAATAAGAGCTGAAATGAAGAATGTGGCTCTTAATTCTATTGACCAAAGTATGTTAAAAGCACTATGGAATAACTGTTGAAGCATGAAAAAGAATCTTCTTTGGGAAGTCAGATTTTTATTTCTTGCTCATTAAGTATTTAATAGTAGATTATATGTATATAATACCTGTGAATGAATGATATGAATATGAATAATATTTAGTTATATTTCAATGAATTTTTCTTTTCTCTTTTGGTCATTTATTGATAAGACCAACATATTTATTAAGTAGATGCATAAAATATGAGTTGTGATTCTAAAATTATAATATTCCATAAGACAAATGGTCTTGCTTCTCTCCACTGAGTAGAATTGTGATGCTGAGATTTGTGTGTCTGAGATTTGAATAGCAGTGACAAGGTGCAGGTAAGGATTTAAGAAAAATGTAAATCTTTTTATTTCCTTCTAGTCAATGTTGACCTAGTCTGACCTTGCCTCAAGGATTCACTCCTCTGGGAATTAGGCTACTGTAATTCTATTTTATGCTAGTTCTAGTTCTTACACTGCTCTCGTCTGCATAGTATTTCAGTGTCTTCCAGGTTCAGCATTATTAGCAGCAGGATGGATGCTATTTTCTTTCTTTCTTCATCCTTCTCTAGGGAAATAGCATGAATAAGTGCAATATTTTCTATATAAGCTGTTTCCTTTGTGCTTTAGTAGAGTAATTTAATCTTCATATGTCATGTTGTCAATTCCATACCCATCATAAACATCTGCTTTTCTCAAAAAGAAAAGAGGTGTTCTAAAGTGAACATTGCAATTTAAATTATCTTCAGGACTCTCAAGAAACAGAGTTAAAAAGTAGAAGAAACCTCCATAAGGAGAAAATCTTCTGCTGTACAGGTCCCATCACAGAAATGCAATTTTATCCAACTGCCTCGCTTTATGCACAAAGGCAGGTATTTTCTGAACAGCTAAATATCCATTCCGTAAGAGCACTTGTAAAGGCTATAGGAGCATCACAAAATACACACTTCCTCAACACTAAAGAAAAACTTGCAAGAATCCTAGTCCTCTCATCCTTGAAAACAGAGCTAATCAAAATCCTAAACTGGAACACGTACTCTCTGGAGAAGCTAATGTAGTAATTTCCTGGGATTTTCATTTTGAAATTCAGAAAGATGCTGAATGACATCACTAAGGCTACTAATATCAAATTATTACTTTGCAATTAAGGATGTTTTGACCTGTCATGAGTCTGACCAGCACAGAGAATCAGTCACACTTGCTGTGAGGTGCACATGCAATGTGAACTACTTAGGGTACCAAAAGAAATGAAACAGGCCATCTGTGCTCTCATACCATATGTGGTACCAAGTTCTGTGTGTTATTACAACCAGACACAGTCTATAACTTAGAGCATGCCAATAATTCAACTGTTGTTAACTGCTCAATGAATTTGTTGTCTTCATTAAACACTGAAGTAGCCACGGCATTAACCTAAAACAGAATTAGGCTTGTCTAGCCTGTCTTAAAGCAAAAGGTACAAGAAGCCAAGTACAGCCACAACAATTAAGGTTTCAGAGATATACACTAAAGGACTTACTGTGATAATCAGCCCTTTTTCCTGGAAATATTTAACCAGTGGGACTGCATTCTGCTTGAAATTCATTAGTCTTCTTTGAGTGGCTTTCAGGTTATCATCAGGTCTCCCTTGCTGTTCCGCACGCTTCAGTAACCTTTCTTTCAGCCTTTGACTGGAACATGCCAGAAACACCACCAAATCCGGGGTACAGATCTGTGAAAGAGCAATTCAAGAAGTCTGATTGAGTTGATTAATCAGCACTACAGGACTCAGCAATTCCATTATTATGTGAGGCTCAGACATATTCCATTTGTATCAGTTGGAACTTGATGTAGTCATTAATTTTTCTGTTTTTTTTTTTTTTATGGGAAGTTTGTAGGCTTAAGGAGGGGCTTGTTTATCTTATTTGGAGATTAGTTGACTTGTTGCACCTGATATATAAGGAAAAAGCTTAATAAAAAAAATTATTTCACAGCAAATACCTTCTCTAGAATATGTTCATCATTTGCATTATCAGAAGGCTCCCCTACCTAAATTTTTTTTAAAAGAGCAAAACATAGATGTCTCATACTCTGCAGGAAAATGGTTGCATGGTTTCCATCTGGAAACTCTTCAAGTAAGGTGGTTTTTAAAATCCAGCAGCCACTATGAAGCTAACTATGGTTAGGACCAGGTGAAAACAAACCTGTTCCAAGAGCCACAGTTTCTTATAACACTTTCTCTATTTCTCTAAATCTCTCTAAAGCTTGTGCACTTTTCAAGAGCGTGGGGCAGCTAAAAGGGTTTTAATTTCCCTTATCCTTTTCGGTCTGTGTGGTGAGCACTGGTACGTGTCACACCCATCCCAGCACTGTGGTTCAGGAAGTAAAGCCTTATAGCAATGAGATAAAGAAAAAATTTTGAACTCTAGCTGTTTCCCAGTTAAATCTTCTTTACAAGATGCTATCAAACATTTAAAGAGATATCTCTGGTGCTTGATGTGGGGAAAGCAGTGATAGGCCCACTTTCTTAGGAATATGGCTGAATGTTCACGGGCCATCTTTGGAGGTCACTACAACTTAGTACCTATGGTGAAAAAACCAGAAGCCATAGAATCTCCACACTTCTGTAAATACTTTCAGGGATGGTGACTCAACCGTTTCCCTGTTCCAATGCCTGGCAATTCTTTCCATAGAGCAATTTTTCCTAATATTCAATCTAAGCCTCCCCTGGTGCAACCTGAGACTGTTTCCTCTCACCCTAAAGTCACTGAGGCACCTGAATTTGCAGGACTTTTAAACTGCGGCTACAAATGTATATTAACTTTAATAATAACATCTGATTTTGTTCTTTCCTCCATCTGGTCGCTGCAAGAAATCTACCTCTCCTTAAAGTTTTCACTAGCTTAGAGCTGTCTTTTGAAATGTGTAAGAATTCTCTGTAAGAAGCACTTAAGATAAAAACAAACAGTTCAAGTTTTTATCTGATTACAGATTAGAAAGGATTTCTTTTTTCGCACATATAAGCACAAAGTCATTTCTGCTGTCTTTACTTATCCGAAGAAAAAAGTTCATACTTTAATTTTAACTAATATTAGTAAAAACAGTGGCTCCCTATCCTAGAAATGACATAATCTAGTTACAATGCAAATGATGGTGGATGCTCAAGAATGTTAGACATTTTTCTCATGATGTTTTCTATCTACAGAATAATTTTGTCTTTGTTCAGCTTGATGCAATGTAAATTTGAAAACCAAATTTGAGCTATACACCAGTATCACTAAAACAGCTTCATATATTCTAACTACTACAGTGTAAATAATAACTGATTCATATATTTATGTTAATTATATAGTTGTTATAATATAAAGTTATTGAGGGCCGGAACAAACCAATTAAGCTTCTGAATACTCTCTCTGTCTGGGTTTCTCTACCAAAGGATGTTAAATTGCATAAGGCAACCATATTTCTAGACTGAATAGTCAAGAATTCCCACTTGGACAGTCTGGAAAATTAATAACTAAGTTTAAAAAAAAAGAATCCCATCTAAGCTGGGTTTCTGTCATTTGAAAAAATGCAACATAAAGTATGACCTGGCCTTTTTTACTGTAAGTCTGAGCAAAAAAAGATTCTTAGGAAGTCAAAAGAAACCAATGCAACTTCTCCAGCCTGAGGTGGTGGTGATTAGCCTTTACAAACGAGGTTGCTGACTGAGTAGTATATGGATATGAGGAAGCACAAAGTGGTGAAAAAGCAGAGCCATATTCAAACAGTAAAGGACGGTCTGAAAAGCAGCACTAGCAAGAAAGATGGTAGCCTCTTTATCATTACAGAAAATTAAATAGGATTTAAAAGAAAATCAAATTATTTTTTACACACATTGTAGATGATTGGAGAGATGACCACAAAGATAATAGTTCTGGTAATTATTTATGAGTATCTATTAGATTTTGAAACAATTAACCTTATAATATGGTGGGTTTTTTTTAAATAACTTCCAGTGGGAGAGAAGCTCTCTCCTGCCTCTATTACATGTACCTCAATGGCAACAAAACCAGAGTAATTTTCCCTTCCCTTTTCAGACTTTTGTAAAACGACAAGAGTTATTCTGTCTGTTCATGGGATGAATGAATTATGAAAGTTAATTTTACTACCACACAATAGCTTTAAGGCACATAATTATTCACATGAAACACTATGAAAGTAAGTTTCTGTGTTAGACTTTCATGCAACGTGGACATTATTAAAAGTAGCTCGGTTAAATTAAGGTTGCTTCACTAGTAATAGAAGAATAATGAAGAATTTGGGAATTCAAAAAGCATATAGCACTAAAAAACCCAGATTATGAAACAGATAGATTCGGGAAGAAAATGCTACAGATTTCAAAGTCTTTTAGTCATGGAACACTGATGAAAGGGAATGGCTGATGTACCTTGCAGCAGACTGAGCACAGAGACATCTCAAGTCCCTGTGTGGATATCCAGCTGATTGAAGCTTCCTGACATTCAATACATAGGGACTCAGAAATTACAACTGGCAATCAGAGATCTAGTGAAGTGGAGGACAAAAGGAGTTTGTACAAGTGAGCAGTTTTATTTAGTACTTCCATTTCTCTGTATCCTAATAATAGCAGCAGAAAGATGCAAGAAATCTTCAGATGTTCCAAGCCTTAGCTGGACTCCCTTTCAATGCTCAGCACTTCAGGATGGCACCTACTCAGGCTGTGAGGTCATACCAGACCTCCTCAAGTGAGGGCTGGAGCTTTTGTGCACCACAAAACTTCACATACAGCATCAAATCCTACCTAGAGAGTACCTAGAATAAACAGACCACTCATGAAATTATCAGGAAGAGGGTCTCCTTCTCTCTCACATAAACATGAGAGTGCAGCTTACCACAGGCAATCTCAGTTCTCTAAAGAGGCTGTGCCTGGGTAAGTGCAGCCCCACAGGAAGGGAAGGATCCAAATGCCACCATGGTTCCACCAGGTGTGCAAGTTCGCCTCTGCTTTTAGTTCCCACACGCTGCACTGGCTGCAGAAGTCACCTACTGTTTAAGAAAAGGGGAAAACACACCCTGGGCACACTGGGCTTAATTTCTTTCTTTTTTTTTTCTAATTGTAAAATGAGGATAATAACAAGGTATGAATTGGACAATTCATTAATTAGGTTTAATTATCTCCTTTTGCTTTTGAAAGCAGAAAGTTCTCTACAGAATCTGATTACTTTTGTTGTCAATTTTTTTACGACAGCAGTAATACAAAAGACACTATCAGAATCACAGGTACTAAGACTACCTTTTTCTGACACAGTGAGTTTTTTAATCTGAAATATGTTTCACTCACAGAAAAAAAATGTCAATGAAAACAATGCTTTAAAACTCTAAGTTCAAGAAACCTAGTTTCAAATGAAGTATTGTCTGAAAGATTTTTTGAAGTGTAAAAAAGAAGTAATTCAAGCCTATTTGAGGTAGGAATTCAAAACAGAATCTGATTATGTGATGTCTCTATGAAATCAATTTTTACCTGCAGAATATGCATCTTTATCATCAGAAAGTAGTTGAAAACCATTTAAGAAACACAAGGTGCACAAAAGAGTAACACCTCTCCTGTATGCATAGGCATACAGACCTAATAGCACTTATTGTTTCTCCTACATGCATTTACAATGTATCCTTTCAGGATACATCCTTGAAATGCTATTGATATTTCACTGCTGTTTTCATGAACCACTTTGCTTCCACTTACCTCAACTGTACCAGCCTGCAAGACATGCTTATAAGTACTTTTAGCTGCAATGTAACATATAGTAGTGTGAATATATGGACATCTGGGATTACTCTTCTAGGAACATATCTATTCTCCTATGTAAATATGAGTATAAATTGCCTTTTTTCTAACAAAGGAGAAGGGTTTTTATGTCTCACTTGAAAAGAAACCCTTTTTTCAAACCCACAACTACGTGTTGTTGAGTTTTATGGGTAGGGAATAAGTTTTGTTCTGAGACTCAGCTTGTAGAAAAGTTGTGCAGAACCAACACAGAGAGAAGAGCTGGATTCCTTCACGCTGATTTTACCCATTACACATATCCTATGCTCAAGGCAGAGGGTTTTATTCATGTCCAGCAATGCATGTGAGGTAGGACTGTGGGGCTCAGGGAAGGGAATTTGACTGCCTACTAACTGGAACTCAGCCAAAGGGAAAATCTTTCCCTATGGGAACAGATAAGTTTCTGGGTATTCATTTTAAATGAGATGAAGAGCATATGGCATCAACTCAGAATAAAACTGGTGGGTACATCCTCTCATTTTTTAGAATAATATTTACTAGTAAGTAAATCCTACTCTCTTTGGTTCTGAATCTCCTTCCTAAACTGGAACCAGGAGTAAATTGAGAGTAATTCTGTGCAAGTTGATGGTGTTATTGACATTAAGCAGTATAAGTGGAAAGATGCTCTCTTTTCTCTGGGGATATTTTCTACATCTCCTCTTGTTAGTGAGAATAGTGTGGTTGCTTGCTAGAAATTAGATGATTACACTCTCTCTCATTTTTTCTCATTAGGCAAAAGATGAAAATGCTCTGTTTCTTAATTCCTGGTATGTTCTACTAGATACTCCTGAGAAAGCTGACAGTTCATGAAGAATTGCCATTAATTTAACAGTGCATCTTATTCTTGTTGGTAAAGGTTACTAGCAAGCTGGTTTACGTCCTTTGTATGTGTGCTCTCCCTTGTAATTACTTATTTGCTTTCTGTAGTTCCATCTTTGCTGGGTTATTAGACTGTTTGCATAGTTTTTCCTTGGTTTAGAAATGCAAAATCATGAATCATGCTGTCAAAGAATGAATCCTGCCAATAGAATCTTTTTCTGGTAGATTCTTTTAAACCATATTCATACTGCCCAGAAAATAAGTTCCAGCAAATTGCCTAGAGTATGTAATTAGGCAGACTGGTGTCTTTGAGAACAAGTGATTCATCTTTTCACCTGTGTCGAGCACCTAACTAATAAAAATTCCCCTCTGTTAGCACTAATGCTAGCGATATGAAGAAAGGACTGAGAAGACCTCTGCTTCAGAGCTCTCAGCAGCCACCTCTATCCACTCTGAATTCAGAACAGCAGGTCCTGTCCTGAGGCCCAGCAATGGATGAGCTCTCCTTTGCCTACTCTGACTAGCAGAGAAGAGGCCTTGCTCCGGTTGCTTACGCAGCAGAAAATTGAACCACTGCTTGTCTTTCTCTGGAGAGTGCTCCAGCTTCCAGGGGAGAAGAGGATAATGGTAATTATCCTCCATTTCACACGCCTCCCGGTCAGGGCTGGCTTAAAGAGAGCAGTGTAAAATTCACAGGGAAAAGACAGTGAACAAAAGGAAACACAGCAAAGCAGACTGCTCATGGTAGTCCTCCCACTCCTCACACAGATCTCTGGGTACATATTCAGTAGGGGATTGTACCTGGATCAGTTAAGTAGAGATCAGGGAGAAGGGAGATAGAAGTTTAGTGGGAGAGAAAATAAAGAAGACACATTTGCCATGATACAGAAAAAAATATCTTTACCAGAACAAAAAGCTGTTGCAAAAACAGGTCCTTTCCCCTTAAGAAGCTTCAGAACAAGGTTGCATTCACCTCCCTGGTTGCTCTGGAGGCCACTCTCTTGGCCAGGGACAGCAGGTTTCCTGTGAGAAGCTCTTTGCAGAGCTGGAGCTTGGCAGTCAGACCCTCAGGCAGCTGGCCACAAACACCTGTGTCCAACCTGGAGGGCACTGCAGGCATCACTTCTGCCTGGAGTTCCAAGTGTCAGCCTTGGAGGAACAGTACTGCTTCCTCAGCCTGTGAGAGTACCCTGGCATTTCTCACCATCCTATATTGTGCTACCTACACAGTTAGTTCTGCTGTATCACAATTACTCCCATAATAATTTTTCTAAGGAATACACCTAAGAGTTAAAAATTAACACAAATTACAGCCAAGATGAGTAGTTATTCATTAGAGGTATAGTGCCTTTATGAATAATCCTAAGAGCATTTTAAACAAAGAATCAGATAAAATTTCTTGCCTCTGTTTATTATTTAAATTAAGATTTTACTCAAATATAGTCTTGCCACCCAGGCCATATGTGACAAAAGACATTTTTTTAATAATTTCTACAAAAAAAGTTTTCCACTTTTATCAAGCAGTTAAATTACATTCATTAATGAACATCCATTGATTCTAATACCTCTTCTACATTTATTTCATTATTAAAATAAAATAGAGTTAATATGTTTTAAGCAAACTACATCTGTACTTTCTCTATTGATACTAACAAAGAAGGAAAGCCACACATGAATGACTGAAAGTGATGGAAAAAAGCCAAACCTAAGCAGTAATTGAAATTAACTGTAAAATACAGTTAATTGTTTCTCTCGGGAAAGATAAAAACCGTGTGAGAGATTACATATGAAGTCAAACTGCAATTTCTTCAAAAGCTATTGGAGTTCAATACACCAGTCAGAGGTATTTTATTTCAGCATTGCAGGGGAGGAAGATATTTAACATGCTTCAGCATGCTGGGCCTGCAGGTGACTGGCTGAATTTCAAGATGACAGGTTAATGGTAAATAAACCATTTTCTCCTTGGCATTTTCAAATATGTCCTTGAAACCTAAACACCCTTCTGCTATTTGCAGTCAGCAGAGATCATGGATACCTAAGAAATTTGTGGTTTAGGGTAGCTTTATGCCTAGGCTCAAACTGAAAGTCTAAATGCATCAGTATTAAATCTGCACTGCTATGCAGAAGGAGTTCAAACTGAGCAAAACATATAAATTATCATATATTTAAAAGGAATGTATAAACTGGAAGTACTGCTTGATTTTAAGACGTTAAAATTCATGTTTTCATTTGTTCCCTACAACTCTGACTGCTTGGAACTTCACAGCTTTATTAAAAGTACCTCTACCAAAAGTGTTGGCAGTATTGACTCTGCTCTCTGGAAATTAGAAATGAGAGGGTCAGGACTTGGCAACAATCTCAGACTTCTGATAAGAAAAATTTACTTATTAAACTCAATTTTCAAAGAGAAAAATACAGGACTTATTTCAACTTGGTTAAAAAGTTCAAAGAAAACGGAGATAAACTCAAAGAATACTGCAGTGCCCATGGCTGAGCTCTTCCAGGCTGCCAGAAGACTGCAATGAGCAGCTGTGCATTAAGAAATGGAGCTGTAAGTGACCAGAATGGCCAATGTGGTGCTGGCTGGTAAGCACTGCTGAAACTCTGAAAACCTCACTGATGCCATCTCAAAAACTTCTTTGCTGCTCAAAAGATAGGGATGACAGGAACAGTGTTATTAACAAAACCCAATAGAAAAGAAGGGGAGAAAAGCTTAAATTCAAATATAAAATTCCTGTGATGTGTAAAGTGCTTTCTGATGCACTTATTCCAGACAGACATTGCTGCATGGAAGCAGTGTTTGTTACTTCTGGTTTCTAGCAGAAAGAGAAATACTGTGTGTGCTGCAAATGATACATTGCTTTATTTTAGGCACTTTAGTCACTGAGATGCAACATGTTTTAATACAATTCTGCCTAGCAACATGCTGAGAACTTACTGTCCACATGAGAGTCTGGCAACATAATAAGGAAGAAATCATCATCTTTTATCTATACCTATGTATGGGAATGTTGGTTTGCTTTGACTAGTTTACTAAAAATAACATTATTTTCCCAGAGAAAAGTTCAGCTTCTGGATTAGTCAAAGGGATAAAAATGTGCTGGTAGTACCACGAGCAATTATAAGCAAAGTTTAACAAGCAGATGTTATCATGATGTATTTCTGTAATAGAATGTTATGCAGGACAGGTCCTGTAACTACAGTTCAGACATACATGTATCTGTTTGATTTTTCCACAAGATGAAGAGATTATGAAAGCCCAGTGTCAAGTTTTAGTAAGCGCTCTGTGAGCCCTAAGATGGAAAGAATTAATTTAGCATAAATTATTTGTAACATTAAAGGTGACTGCAAACAAGCAGTTAGATTTTACATGTGCTCTCAAGAGAAACCAGGCACCTCAGTTGTCCTTTTCCTTTTCTGCTACTCCCCACAATTCATTTTAGATGTTACTACCTATATTCTTGGAGTTTGTGTTTGTGTAAACAATGGTAAAGGATTTGATTGTGTCACATAAATTTTTCTGCAGTTTTCAGGTACATAAGCATGCAATGGTCTCAAAGAGACCATCTGTAGGAACAAGTATTTGCTCATGACAAAGCTAGTCATAGCAATAAGAATTAATTTTTATTCAGAACTTCTTATCAACAGATCTCAGTGTTCTAAAGGAATGTCTTTGTAAGAATATGGCATGTGTACAATTTGCATTTTTGTGGGATTTCACCATTTTCTTCAAAGGATGTTCCATTGCTTAGTAGATCTGATTAAAAATTTCTTACTATTTAATCAAAACTTTCTTTGCTGAAATTTCAACTAATTATTTCTCACTTTGTCACCTTTGATTAATGAGAACAATTCTGTTGTTCCACACAGTGCTAGAAAGAAAGCTGTAACACTTCTCAGCTGTGGAAAACCCCCTACTATCTCTAATTGTAGATCTAGACAAATTATCACAACAGTTAATTACTGAATTCTCCACAACTCAATTGCACTTCCTATTGAGGAATCTCTGAATGCCTGTAAAATGTTTGCATTCTTAATGTAAATAACCTGGTGCCTGGGTGACTGCGGGCCTGTGAAGGATGATCAGTACCATGACTGCTGATAGTCCCTTCTCCTTAAAGCTTCCTGCCAAGGTGTGGAGGGAGCATCAGGGCTTATTAAACAGGGACTTTTAAAGAAACAACAAGTACATTTTATTTCTTTAAAATATAGATCCCCCATCCTTTCATCAAAAACAACATCAGCACAAAATTATGCCACCGAGAAATGCGCTTAAGTCACACTATCACACTGGACAAAAATATGGCACAAGTAAATGATCGTTGAGTCTATATTTCTGCTGTTTGACTTCTCAAATAGTCAATCTTCCCTTTTGTTAATTATAAGGAGATAGAACTGGCAGTCACTGCTATTTCCTGTAATACTATTTTGTCTGTTTCCTTTAATTTCCTCAATTCAGTTTTCTAAATTTTGCCCAGAATAATACCTTATAAAGTGCATTAATGAAATGCCTCATTAGCTGCTTTGTTTTGTTACTTCTGCCTTGGTAATGCCACTTAGAATTCCAAGTACAGAAACAGCAGTAGACAAGCAATTGTGAAAGACTTTGAAACATTCTGCATGAAAACACTCTAAGAATTCGGCTCTGAAACTGCAACCTCTTCTTGTGACCATAACTATTATGTTAGCAGCACTTGATCAGAAAATTACATCAGCTGTTTGTTTTTCCACTGAATTAAAGTATTTTTAGATCAGTTTAAAATACACACATGAAAACAACAGGTCAACAGAACTCAGGAATACAGTTGTAGCTGACTAAACCTCAGAATTGTAGTTTAGAATAACCAAAATGACCTTGTTTTCTAAAAATGCACACTTTCTGGTTTACAAAAACTTGCAAAGCATGGGTAGTTCTAATCTTTTTTTAATTCGTCTTTTCAATGCACTGTAACAAACTTGACACTAAAAGCACTGTGAAGACATGCATTTCTTTAAGTATGTTTCTCTAAATGGAGATTATGTTGAACAAATAGATACGGAAATATAATATTTTTCCACTTTCTAGATCATTAAGATACAGAAAATATTCACTGTTACATTTCACGTATTTCTCTTCTTTATCTTGAGAGGACTTTTATTAGGAGACAAGAGGCTTGGATTCTTGGTTATGCTATCACATTGTCTTTACAAAATAGTCTGTCTTCAGGACATAATATAACATAAACATAACAGGACATAATATAACATAAATCTTTTGTCAACCTGTAATTATATACTTGCAAAGATTTAAAGAGCAATGCTCTTTCTTGGAATCTGATCAATTATTTCAACAAGCTTAACTGTTGTAGAGATGTGTAAGTTATTTTAAAAATAAAAACAATCTCTTACTTGGTCCTCAAACGAGATTGCCTGGGCAACGTCTCTGGGAAATCCATCAATCACTATCCCCTCTTCATCAGGGATCTGCATTAATCTCTGCTTTATCTCAGTTATGGTTGTTTCCTTTCACAGAGAAAGTAAGTTAGTTATTTAATATCATAAAGGAAGTTTTCTTGATGGTGCACATTACTACAAGATGTATAAACCCTTGAAAGTAAATATGAACATAGGAAACACTGTACCTGAGGGGCCAGTTCTCCAGTAGTAATTATTTTGGCAATTAGGCTCCATTTTCTATTGCTGCTTGTGCTGTGGATTTTCTTCCTTAATAATTCACCAACTGATATGTAGTTAAATCCATAACGTTCTGCTATTTTCAAACTCTGTGTTCCTTTACCACTTCCTGGGCCACCTAGTGTGAATCATAAGCAAAACATTAAACTAACCTTTCATCAGAAGTACCCCATCACAGGTGAAATCTTTGCTATTGGCACCAATTTTCAAAGCATTATTAGAGTAAATCTCACAGTGGCATGACCTGTTAACAGCCATGTATCTCATCTTCTGGATCATAAACATAACAGTTTGTAAAATGAAATTTTAAAAAAGAATACAAATCCACTCGCAAAATAAAAATAAGTACTCTTTCAGGTTGACTTCATTCTAAAGCCATTTCTGGAATGGAGTTTATCTTGATCCTCTTGATGAGTAGAGGAGCAGACAAATGAACTATTCCCTTCTTAAACTCTATGAATCCAGAGATAGAGCCAGATAGTCTGAAGTGCATGCATGTCAGAAAGAATCATACTTGGTTAAAGAAGCCAATTAAACAAAATAGTCATGAAATGGAATTAATAAAATCTGCTCCTAAACATGCTTGCAAGAGCTTCTGAGGTTTCTTGATATTAAAATACAAAAAAAAAAAAAATTAAATAATTATCTGAGATGTTTCCATAGTGATTTGGTATAGGGACTTTTATTGAACTGTGCAATACCAGCTTTTGGTATTGATGCTTGAAGCATCTGACAGAGAAGAAATTAGGTTCAGCTTGGTAGAGAACTTGAAGAATAAAGAGACCCTTCACTATATACAGCACAGGCTGAATGGCTATCAAAATCACAGAAAACACCTACACTACATAGCAGGGAAAGCTGCAGGGAAGGTGAGCTGGACAGCAGCAGCAAGAATGCATGTAAAACAATCAGACCATGTCTGAACTAAGAGGACATGTTATGATGTGATGAGCAGAGAATCTAGAATCCAATATGTAAAACCACTGAATTGTTTTTGTAAAAATAAATGTTTATGTATAGAAAAATGTATGGTACTGAAGAGTATAATAAAGCAAACCCAAACCAAATGTTTTGATAATATTTCCCAATCCTAAGTAGCTATAGTTTGGGGAATTCTTTGTGAGAACACTGAATTATATTTCAACAGAAAAAGAATTAAGATTTATTAAAAATATACATTTTCTATGAATTTTAAAAATACAGCAATGCAATGAAAGCAAATCAGAATACACTCAGCTCCTTGTTAGTAATCATGTAACTCTTTTTGTATTATCAGTATTATTCCCATAAATAGCTTTTAAGCACTTTTATAATCAATGCAGTTCTGGGTGCAGGATAAGCTTTACAGTACTCGTACAGATGCTTAGGGCACTCTCTGTGTAACCAGGCTCCAACCTGCACCCCAATATCACTGTCACAGAGCTTTCAGTGTCACCAGCAGTTACTTGGAGCTCTCTGTGCCCCAATGCTGTGATGCTGATGCTGCACCTGCCCTTTGGAACTCAGAGCAGGAGCCATTTCAAGAGAGTGCACAGAGAAATGTGCCTATTGTTATCGTGTTCTCATACCCTGCCCACAGTTTAGTTATGCCCAATTAGTTTAAATAATGTTTCTACAAGCATTTACCTGTAACATCCAACTAGGCAACACAGCTACAGATGTTCATAAAACACACATGTAAAAAATGAAAGAAAAACTGTATCTTATACACAAGATCTCAACTGAAAAATCTTTTTCCCTCATTCAGTTCGCTTGGTGTTTCTGTTGTAAAAAGACGTAAGTTTCTCTCTTCTCAGCTATTCTTCCATTTCAGTAATTCCAGGTGATCTAGATGGGCTTAGTGTTTTCAGCTTGGACTCCTTCTTTCATAGCCAGCCTAATTATCTATCATCTTTGTTAGAATAAAAAAATGTTCCCCTTCTGTAGGTACACAAGCATCGGATGCAGTAGGAATCATCTTCTCCACTGAAGTGGCTATAAAGCACTTCTGCTCCAGTTCCCCCGCTCCCTTTCATGCTCAGCCTGCCCCACGACATATGCATTTCACCCAACCTTACAAGTTTGAAACAGACCATGTTGCACCCAACAACAATAAAAATCCAAAACACAGGTAATGTGCAGAAAATTAGAAAAATTGGAATCAAGGAAAATAGTGCTCGTATTCCAAGAGAGACACAAAAGGTGCCAGAAAACCAAAACTGATACCTGATAAAACATCAGTCTGTAAAAGCAAAACATAGCTGAAAAAACCCTATTTGAAACAAGTAGATAGACTTCACTCCTGTTAAGGAGAGCTTTGTTTTGCTTTGCCAGTAAAGAAAAAGCAAAAAAACAAAATAAAACAACAAAAAAAGTGTAGCTCAGCACTTCCGTTCTTTCAATCTGAATTGCAATCAGAAAATAGCTAATGAAGTATCTGGTTTAATATTCATAAACTTCCCACACATTTTGTTTTTATCAATCAAACACATCCCAAACACACAATCCAAATGAATCCAAACACATAATATCAAGATGGTATTATCTGTTTACAATCTGAGGGGAAACATTCGGGTAACAAAATAAGGGAAAAGTGGTAGGACAAAATTACTTCCCACAGCAGATCATAATTTATTGAACTATGTATCCATTCCTGACTCTGATAAATCACACTGACAAACTGTTCACAAGAAAGGAAAATCAAATCACTTTTTTTTTGTTCTTTTTACTTATTCTGATATAGATTACTCAATGAAAGTATGATTATTTTATGTATTTCTAGAAGATGTCTAGACTAGGGAACACGTGTTGCATCCAAAATTATGTTTGCTAACAGGTTTCAAGTAAAAATTTGTGTACCCAAAAACTGTTACTAAAGCAGTTGTTTTAATCTAATTTTGTTCAGTATTTCAATTTTGCATACATTGTTGTAAATTCAGAATAAATTCATCTAATAATAAAATTTCGGAAAATACTTCTGACTTTAAAATCTAACTGTGGACTAGATTTAACAAATCAATAGGCAGCTGCCTGCTGACACCATTATATTTGATTTAGCCCTTACACTTTGATCTCAAAGGAAAGTGTATTCTTTCAATATAAAGTACTATATTTAAGAAAGCGCAGCTTAAAGACATACTCAACTAAGGTGCTAATGACACCAGAAAATTAATATTTTAAGATCTCTAAACTCAAGCTATATTAACAGTAAAAATTTGTTTCTTAAAAGTATATTAGGAAGCACATTTTTAAACACAGTCTCATTTACTAGTGTTGTAATGCCTTAGAAACTTAATTTTTTGAGTGATCCAGGTGTGTGCCCTCCTGGCTGGTTCCATCTGATTTTTCTAAAACCCAGCCACATACTCACAATGTAGCTTTATAGCTTTATCTTTCACCAGAGGTTTCTTCTGCAAACCCAGAAAAAGAACAAAGCCCCCACCTTTATAAGTGAGCTCTCTTTAGCCCTGGAGCTACCTGGTTCATTATAAAGATGATAGATTTCATAAAGCAAAGAAGTTGTAAAAACCTTTATGGAAGCATTAAAAAGATCTTGGGCTAATGCATTAATAAAGAAAAGTTCACCGAATATGTGAAGCAGAAGACAGGTCTTTAACTTCATTTCAGTCCCTAACAGTGACTGAACAGCACCTAACAGGGACCAGCACCTGAGCAAGGCAGGATGATTAGTTATCACTAATTAGATAGAAATACATTACTTAAATGATTTTTTAGTTGGCATTTTATGCAAACTGAAAATATGCAACACATTTTTTATGTGCAATATCTCTTGAAACAAAGAGTATACTTTTATTCTTTTTTCTCTTTCATTCTGTTACTGTTTCCAACGTGGTTTTATGTGCTTTCTCAATAGAAAGTTGAATTTGGGAGAAATAGTCTTGATGCTGTACAAAACTGGACAATAGCTACTAAGCTACATATAGTATTGTGTTTCTATCAGATCACACTGTAATAGATTCAGAGAAACTCAGTGGGAATATGAACCTGAAACAGCCTTTGTGGAATGTTTACAACGTTCCCTATATAACTGGGAGAAAAGAAAAGCTCTGTAAAATCCGCGGTCTGTTCACTGCATGCTGGTGTTCAATGATTTCACTTCAAATACATCCACTCGCACTCAGTTCCAGAGGTGAAAGCCAATCTCTCTTTATCTCACTTAAATCAAACCTTCATTCACCACTCTACTGCAATTGAGCTACATAGATTTTGATGCATTAAGAGCCTTCTGTGGTCACTGAAAAGGACCCAGTTATGCTCCTTTATAAAAAGGAAGGGCAGCTAATTAATTAAGATGAAAGAAAGGTATGTGTTTTTTCTCCATCTAATTGCAATCTTCACATTTCAGCAATACATAGAGAGATTTGCATGTTGAAATCTGTAATTCTGAAACAAAATAATAAGAAAATTCAAATGCCTTGAGCAATTGATTCGGCATACCACAGATACTTAAAAAAATGCCTGGTCTTCTGTTTTCAATCTATTCCAATATCTTGTGTCTGAGAGCTGCTGGATGCAGAGCCTAGAGAACATGCTGTTCCTAGAGTTTCCACTCTGTAGTACAGAGAAGACATTTCTGTTCCCTTTTATTATACTACATATATTCTTTGTTATGGAAGCAGTATCTCTCTTTGATATAAATAAACCTTTATAGACTAAAAATGTAGTTCTCTATCACCCAGCACCTGTGCTGTAACTGTTTAAGCCATCCAGAGAATCAGATAATTAGGGCTGGTGGTAAAATTTCTAAAGACAACTATCTAGATGATAAGGAAACTGATGCAAAGAACTTAAATTCAAGAACAGAAAAAAGTACTGATTTGCACTTAACCTGCAGCTATTTTTTAATAACCAATGCTTGTCTGAGGCTGAAAAGTATGAGCTGCTTAGAAAGAACGCTAAAGAGTTCACAAGAGAGAACTCTGGGAGAGAGCACAATTAACTAATGTGAACTTGGTGCTCACCCTCGGCGAAGCTGGAATGGGATTTATTCACCAAATGGACCTGGGGATTAATTTACCAATGCAATGAACTAGTGACCATGTATTCTCGCTCCAACTGGAGATACCAATCATTTGACAAGGTATAAAAGTCTAGAGGACAACACTTTCCTATCGCCTTTTTGAGCTGGCTCACACAATATTTTAAAATTACCCTTTTTGTGATCAGCTTTGAGTATATCTTGAGTGTTTCAGTTCAATCCTGAGCATGCTTTGGAAGAGCACTTTGATTCACTTGGTGCTGCTGCCTTGAAATGCATGAACCAGGTTTAGATAAGATGAAATCAAACTGACAGATGTGCTCATAAGCAAATCATGAGCTTTCCAGCTGCTGAGAAGCATCCAGTCTACAGAACACGAGTGCAGGTGCTCGCTGCGACCCCTAAAATTCTTGCAGTTGGGATGCCATCCCCAGCACTAACAATTTCACACTCTTAATTGGCCTGCACCACTTGCAATGGCAGATGGAAAAATTGTATTTAAATTCACATAAGTGTTCAATTTATTTGCAGTACAATTCAAAAGGCAAAGTAGCAGAGATAAAATCTTGTCAAAATGACTGCCTTCATACCTATGACGAGGATAATTTTTGGTCGAGGTCTTGCAGGGTCAAACACTTCGTACTCCTCAATCAGCTCAGCAGTTTCAGAAAGGTCGGTGTCACTTTCTATGGAAAACTGCTGGATCGGAGGCAGTCGGTCGTAGCGTCGGTATGGGAAGTTCGAGTTATCAGGCATCACTGTAAAAGAGTGAGATAAACTGGGAATTGAGGAAATAGACAGAAAATCTGTTCTGTACACAGATTTAAATAAGTATCATAAAAAGTATCATACATGAAGTATAAATATCTTGTAATTTTACATTGTGTTTGCTGTTGCTACATTAAATATTTTTGGCCACCATTTAACAGATTTATTAAATCATAACCACCCAGAGTCAGTTTTCTAGGGTATTTCTTTACAAGCAAATCAGGTGAACATCTGCCCATAGCACCCAGAGTTCAGTAGGGGCCGCTGAGAAGATATATTGTGCAGATAACCTCTACTATTAAGCAGGACTCTTTTAGTGATACATGTTATACACAGAGATAGAGACAGTATTCTTGCTGATTATTTTAATGAAATGTTGGATGGCAAGATAAAATAACTATGGCAACTGAAAGATGAGCTAATTACTCTTTGTTAACATTACAAATAAAATAATTACAGGTATTGGTATGACATCTGCTTAGATTTTATGAGATGCACTTTTTTCTGAGAGTTTATAATTTACATTTTATTTAGTAAATTAGCATACACCTCCAATGTAAACTAGAAAAACCACATAGTGTAACTGCACTGAAGTTGGTGTGTATGTCATCCATAAGGACCAACTGAAAACACAAGCCAAGCTCACTGTGGCAGATCTACCCCTATCTTTGCAAATGTTTTAGGTAGGGTCCAAGAAATCTCTCCACTGATGCGTTAAACATTTACACAGCAAACATCCATCATTTGGCTGGAAAATGATCACAATTTCCTCTCCTCTCTAGCATCCATTATGGCAGGAGAAAAACAAATGCCAAAAAGCAAGAAAATTCTTGACTCCTTTGCCTACAGATAATCAGAATGAGGCATAATCTGCTATCGAAGTACATATAAAATAATTCAGTAGTGGATGTAAAACCACACATAGTTGAAGAAATAGAATAATTTTAAAATTTAATACATTACCATTCCTGAAAAAAGACCTCCGGGACTGTCCTCCATTGAGTGGAGGCAGGGTCTTCTTTTCTGGGCTGACAAAAGTGTCCCATTTCACTTTTTCTGGCCCTCCAAGCTCTTTTACTTTCTGCAAACAGCTTTCCAAATATTCAATTGGGTCATCGGGTTTGTAACACATTAATCCATTCAACAGACTCTGGAATGTAAGATCAGAAATACAGACTATAATGGTAGATGCCAGGGAAAAACAAGCACCTTTACTTTGTCTTTTACTTTGCACACAGAAACACCACATTCCTTGATATTCAGACGCTCTGTTGCAAGCCAGTGCGTAAAAGTGAGGCCTGCAAAAAATCAAATGATTTTGGTTTGCCAATGTCATAAAAATTACTTGGAAAGGAAGCTCATGGCTGTGTCTTTAGAGATGTCTGTTTGCACTCAAATAAAACCCGAAAATAGCAAAAAAAACCCTCCACATTTTTCTTAGAGCTCTCGCTGGCAAGTATATACAGAGCAATGTGCAAGCTAGAGAGCCCCAAAATTTACATATTCTTTATAGTCTTTGACACCACTAAAATATATCTTTTCCTAAAAGACCACTGCACTCACAAATATCTCATCCATATTTTTGTCAACACTTACACAAGCAATGAAAACAGGACTTTTAAAAATTACAAGAAATACTCAAATATCATCTTGATCAGTATTGAGAAAACCCCTGCCCAACCCCAAAATTCATAGGTGCTTTCTGATTTAATTGATCACAGATTCCAAGCCATTAGAAACCCCCTCTCTACAGTATTAATTCTTCACTCATTGTACTCGTGAGCATTGTGGGGGGGTGTAAAAGAAAGACTGCCAGGCCCTCTTCTGACAGATTTCCTTGACAAGTGATACATAAGTCATCATCTCACCTCTCCACGAGACTGCTGCATCCAACCTTCCCTTAACAATTCATCTTTCAGGATGATTTTTGTTCTTTTTGCTTTTCCTAATTTTTCTGTGAATAATCTCGAGGGTCATAGTTGGCATTAACAGCAAACATAAATAGCCCCAATTCAGAATTTGATCAGCTGTTATCTGCAGTTTACACAGTAATTGGTATTTACACACATTTGAGCTTCTAAAATAGGATATAATTTTTGTGCATTTGTGCCCTTACTATAATACTTAACTGATCACAGCCACTAACAGTGTATTTTTGCAGAAGATATGCACCTCTTTTTTTAAAGCTTTGAGCTTCAACAGAAAACCAGTTTTGTCCGTATCTCTTGTTAAATCATTCTCATTCTAGCTGTGTAATTAAAACATTAGCATGCTCTGTGTCCTGTAATTTTCAAATATATAGAAAAACGTCTCGCTTCAGCACAGACAAGGGAAAATTCATATGTGTGTGTGTTGTATACAGATGACAGGATGTCTGATCCGGGGGGAAAAAGAATCCACCTCGCACAGAGAAGTAATCACCAGCCATTTAGCAGCAGGTAACTTGTAGGAAGCTAAACAAAACCTCACTAAACAGTTGCGGCTTTTTTCCTTCCCCCCGACCGATGAAAGACGCCCCTCGCCCGCATTCCTCGGCGCTCCTTTGCCCTGCGGACACCCAGGTTCGCTCCCCGCCGGCG
>VXBQ01001306.1:1105127-1120237 GCA_013400175.1 Phainopepla nitens | reverse complement strand
CCGCCTCCCCGTGCCCGCTGCACGGAGCCAGCGAGAGAGAGCACGTTTTCCCCCCGCGGGGAGCGAGAGCGTGCGCAGGCCGCCGGGGAAAGTTTCGGGGGGTGCCCGCGGTGAGGCGCCGAGCGGAGGCGGCGAGGGGCTGTGCCTGGCGCCGAGCCGCGGGCAGGCTGCCCCGGCTGCGCGGGGAGCGGCGGCGGGGAGCACCGGGCACCGGAGCAGCGCGGAGGTGCTGCAAGCCTCCCGGTGCGACGCGGTCTCTGCCCTTGGCACGGTGTTTGGGCGTCTTGAAGAGCGAGACGTTTCATACACTTCGGGCTGGCAAAAAGCCACGAACTACGATCGGTCATGAGCATCTGTGATCGGCGAGTCACAGGAAGAGATCTGAAATGATCTCTGGTCTAGCCTTCTGCTCAAGGCAAGGGCACCTCTTGAAGTCAGACCAGGTTGCCCAGAGCTTTATTCAGTCTCACCTTGCAAAAGCTTCCCTTGCAAAAGGGTGGCGACTGCAGAGCCTCTCTGGGCAACCCATGCTTGTCTGGCCTCAACAGGGAGAAGGGTTTTCTCCTATTCAGTTATCACCTGCCCTGTCTCAATTTGTTCCTTGACCACCATTGTGAAGAGCCTGGCTCCATTTTCATGATGGTCTCCTGTCAAGCCTTGGAAAGCTGCTATTATGTATCTTCTAAGCTTGACACAAGGCTGAAAAAGCCCAGCTCCTTCTGCTTATCTTCAAGAACAAGTACTTTCCATCCCTTACCATCTTTGTGGCTGTCCACTCAACTCAGAATCGCAGATTATATCGAGTCAAACTTGTAAGTGAATGGCACGTACAGGGATCAAACTCACTCCAGTTCGTTAACATCTCTCTTTTACTGAGAAGCCCAAAACCAGGTGTGTTATTCTAGATGTACTCTGGGAAGTGTTAAGTAGGGGGCAGCTTCTGTGATACTCTGTGGCACATAACAGAGTAGAGTATTTTGGTTGCTGAAGTGTCCTATATCAAGTCTGATTTTCCAATTAGTTTTTAACTTTATTATCTTTTCTAAAAGAATGTCCTTGTAGTTGCACTGAGGCACACCCTAACACAAATAGGTTAACTGCAAGCTTATAAACAACACTGAACAACTGCTTTCTATATGTACATCCCTATTTTTCAGAAATAGATAGGCAAATGGATAGGTCTTCTCAGGTGTCTTTTAAGAAGCTTCTCCCCCTTGTATCTGATTTGTGCTCAGTATCAGCTTGACAAGCTTCTCCCTCTCAGCTGCAGCCATGTTCCTTGTTTTGCTGTTTCTGTAGTTGAACTGCACTCGTTTTCCTCAGCCCAGCCTCAGACTTTTTATGTAGACACTTTCCTTTCTCCCAGAGAACCTTTCAGTCCTTATTCATTCCAGGAACTTTTAAATGCTGCCCAGAAGGCAGTCCCACGATCTTCTAATGACAAATTGGATTGGCTGGTTTTCCAGTGTCATGGAAAACCAGCAGCTACCACATAAAGGGAGGCAACTAAGGTCCCTTCACAGCAATTGCCTGATGGATGGCCCATAGAATCATAGAATGGTTTGTGTTGGAAGGGGCTTTAGAGATCACCTAGTTCTAACCCCCTGCCATGGACAAGGATGCCGCTCAAAAGACCAGGTTGCTCAGGGCCCCATCCAACCTGGCCTTGCTCGGACACTTCCAGGTTTGGGGCACACACAGCTCTCTGGGCAAACCTATTTCAGTGCAAAGCTACTGGAAAACCACAACTGAAGTGTCTCTGCAGTTTGACTTAAGAGCCTTTCCAGCTCCAGTTTCTATGAATCCAGTGGTGTCTACTTAGAGAAGCTGCAGTCACTGAATTAACACTTGCCATATGTTCAAGGAGGACTTTGGTCTTCACTGAAGAGCTTAATCAGCATTCTGCAGTTTTTCTCATCCTCCCGTAAAATCTGGATGTGGCTTTAACTCTACTTTCTTTTGCTACAATTTTAATCCATCCAAACGTAAATTCATTGGAAAGCACAGTGCCTTAATTTTTATTAAAATGAGTAGGCTCCAATGTCCTAATAAAAAGATATGAGACATAATTGCTTTTAAAAGACCTTAATTGAAGGTGGACAAAAGGAAGATAGAATTAAATTAAATAGATATTTTCTTAAAATAAGGTCTTTGCTAAGGAGGTCTCATAGAAGATGCCATTTTACTTAGGAACACAGAGCTGTGGTTTTGTCATTTTGTGAGTGTAATTTTTTTTATTTGTTTCTTGATACAAAAAAAATTCATCTGTATTATCATTGTCTTGGATAAATTCCATTTATAGGCTTATGGAATATTTATTTTTATATACTCCACATTTACGGGTAAATTAGTATCTCATCCAATGTCCTGGTTTGGCAAGAGAAAAATATTTCCTTTCACATGCTTTCCATGGCATTTTCCTCAGGAATGTGAAATGTGTTTGTGTAAAGTCTTGTCCTACTTGCTTTTTAATGTAGGCTTCCAGGCATTTTGCTCAGTTAGATAATGCTAACAGAAAATAAAATAACAGAAATAACTGTCCTGCTATAAAATTATGCATTGTTATTATGCATATCTTCATTATTGTTCAAAATGTTGTTTTGTTGCACAAAATCAAATTCCGTGTTGCAGAAATTACCACCTCAGAACAAATACAGCCATTTAGGAAATCTGTCAGACCAAATGTGTTAAATGTATCTGGAAAGGGTATTTTTGGATCTAATAATACCGCACCTCCTTCCAGAAGCAATTTTTTATGCACTTGTTGTCAGAAGAATCCCCTTATTGAAGCAGGGTGGCAGGTGGAAGCTTCCCAGTGGCTCTGAAGAACATTGGCAGTGAAGGATTAAGCAGAGATGAGCCCAAGGGGCACAAAAATCTGGGTTATTTGTTGTGCAGGTACATAAAGGGAGCTCTTTGAAGGTGAGCTCTTTATTGTGTAAATGTCTGATCAAGAGCGCAGGAGGAAGTGAAGTGATCTTACTGCCTTAGAAAATAACTCAGGATGTAAAAATGCTCAAAGGAATGGGAATTCATTTGAGCTCCAGGGCACTGTCCATTCCTGAAGGTGCAGGCAGCTCTTTAGGGTACTGAGTGAGGCAGAAGGATCACTTTGGTTATTTCCTACCTTTTCTGGAGGGCAAGAAGATACAATAGAACGAACAAAATTTTGCTATCAAAATGATAACATTTCTGAAAATTCATCTAGAAAACTTCTTATGGATCCTATACTGTCAGGCAGCTTCCATTCTCATGCTTCTTGTTTCCTCCAGGAGCTGCATGAAGCTGCACTAAGATGAATCAGTATTTTCAGGGATCAGCTGGGATATGGTGTTCTAGGCTTCCTATTCTTCTTGGTTAAACCAATTACCCAACACCCATAGCCTTCAGTCAAACCTTAATTAGGTTCTGTGTTTTCAAAAATCACTTCAGAATACCCCAGTATTTTATAAATGTTTTATTTTTTTTGTCTAGTGCCTGTTCAAGCACTAGTGGCTGGATTTGTCACACAAGTTGCTGCTCTGCTAGACGTCTTTATTAAATCAGAAACAATGTCCTTGGATTGGTGTGCTTTTACAGGCTGATATGCAGACAGTTTGAATTTGTAGATTCTGTGAGTAAACCAATTATGTGCAGCATTTTTAATAGAAAGTGCTGAATTATATGCTTCTGATCCAGAAATAGTATGCATTTTAATGTAAATTTGGAACTTACTTGCAGCCTCATATTGCATTTAGTGTGGTATAAATTAATACAAGATTACTAAAATGATCTTTTCATTTTTACGAGAAATCCCCTTCAGAACTTTTTGCTACAGTGTTAACTGGTTTTTTTTAAACCTGATGTTTCCCCCACCTTTCTTTTCCACTCTGATAGACCTTTTTTCTTTTCTACTGGTACCTGAACATTTAACTTTAGTGAATTAAATCACTAATTGAAAAGTAGTGAAAAATAAACCAAGAGAAATCTGATTTTTGGATCTAGATTTCGGTAAGTCCCAGAATTAACATTTTATGTAAGTTTTGAGGACACCAAGATGAATAGAACATGGGAAGAAAGAAAGAAGATCATGCCACTTAAAAGTTTGAGGATGCATATTTCAATCTGCTGAGAAAAAATAATTTAAAGAAATGCTATGATCAAGTCCCTCTTTGTTATGCTAAACTAAATAGCTGTATTTTTATTTTCCAATTACAGTACAATCATTCTTGTGACCCTTCCCTGAACTCTCCAATTTATCTACATGCATCTTGAGTGGCATGTAGAGGCATCAAACAGGACACATTGTTCTGCTCCTCCAGCTGGCCTGTGACATCCTCACCGCCCTCATTCTGTTGTTTTCCCGCTGCTGGACGGAATTTGCACCACTGCTGTGGTGTTGCGACAGGGCTCACCCTGAGCTGGGTACCTGGCACATTCCCAGCAGCTCTGCTTTGCACTGTTTTCTCTCACAGGCTCCTCTGCTGCAGCATCAACACCTGCACTTTATTCTTTGATGCACGACTTCCTATATTTGCTTGCATCCAGTTTACCAAGAAATCAGTGTGCTCAGCACCAATGAGCAGCCCTGTCTGGGAGTTCCCACTGCCCCAGTCTTTGTTACCTGCCAGTGGTACCAGTGATTTTCTTTGGTTTTGGTAATCACTGCAAGTATTATACAGCACAGGGCCAAAACAGTTCCTGTGGGACCAAAACAGAAACTTGCTTAGTATTTCCCATTCACACTTCACTTTTGAGGCCAGTCAATTAGTCATTAAATATATATATATATACATTAATTTTGATTCACTCAGGTTTCTTAAAGAAAATACCTTGCAGCAGTAAGTAAAAGCACTTTTTTTTCCCTTCATCAGCCAAAAGGAACCTTCCTGAACAAGTATTCATCCATAGATCTGAGGTGATCTTTTTTTCAGAAACTGGCATTGACAGGCATCAATAAATTTCATATAAGCCATATTCCAGTATGTTCTTACCAGTTATGTTTTTTCACTAAGTTCCATGTTAGCTGACCAGGGCTATAATTCCCTATGCCACCACCCTTAGAAAGTAGTGGTCTAGCATATTTCCAGAATATTAATATTTCAAGAGTTCTTAGAGTCCCTTTCCAGTTTTTCCCTTTCCTGTCCTTTCCAGATGTTTTAAAACTCTGATACAACTTATCCAAATATGCAGATTTACTCAGTTATTTTTAGTGACTACTATTTATAAAACTTACTTGACTACAGTTCTAATGGAGAATGTTTCATTATCATGCTATGGTATAATTACATCATCTGATCACTTATATACAGAACAGAAATATTTAGTGAAGTCTTTCAATTGCTTTTGATAAATCTATGCAAGGATATTGCACAAATGTTGTAAGGATCGCTTTTTTTCTTTTTTCGGAAAAACAGCTCTTTGAAATGCTGTTGCACCCCTCTGACCATTGGGGTTTATGTCATTTTGTTTCCCTTCTCATTTTTTTAACAGTTCTTAAATCTGTCACATATATTTCTTGCAGCTTCTAGTATTTGCAATAGATAATTTTCTTTTTCTTATGTATTTTTTTTTTCAAGGCAAATTGCTGCTTTTTTTTTCTGTCTTGTTAACATTTTTTAAATAATTCCCAACTATAATGCATATTTTTGTATTTAAGTTTTTATCCTTGATTTGGCTTATAACAATTAGATAGTATGAGGATATTTACAGCATTATGTAACTTACTAAATTCAAGGTTGTTACCTCAGAAAGTCCTAAAATCTCTGAGAGGTGAAAAGCAGGAGGTCCTGTAGAGGTTTTCCTTGTCCCTAAGACAGTGGTTCAGTATTGGGGAGAACACAGACTGAGTGCTTACACAGACCTTCCACCTGATCCATTACAGCTTCTTGATGCTTTTTGCTTTTATTTTATGTCAATTAAACTGAATCTCCCCCTCTCCCCACAGTGTTGCAGAAATTGCTCTTTGGGAGGATTATTTTATATTCCTCAGTAACCATTTTTCAGTAACTGATTAATAAATACTCCAAATCAGTGAATAGTGAATTTTCAAAAACTTAAAAATGTGGTGTGTTTTTTTTTCCCAATAAAGTCCTAAGGATCCAACCACATATTTTAAGGTTCTAATCTATCTATGTACCCTGTTAATAATTTCTGTTCATCTAGTTTATTCTTTATAAGCTAAGGGAATTTGTGTAGCTGTAGGAAAAAACAAAACGAAACACAAAAAAAACCACAGCAAAATTCAGTCAATAAAACAGGCTTGAAGTGAATAATGACTTGTGGGTGGTGGTGGTGGTGGGAATAGAAAAGAATTCAAGCACAGCTATAGACCTCTTCTTGGGAACACTATGGAGCTCAAGATTGTTAGAATGTACAAATTCCTGTTACTTGGCATTTGGGTTTTATTTAGATGGTTAAATGGACCAGTGCCTTATGACATTATTTCTAGGACTTGTTTTTCAGTCATACAGTGAAAATCTTCCCTACTTGAAAATCGTCTTCCACAAAACACAGCTCTTGAAAAGATGAGCATCTTGACTATTTTTTTTCAACAGAAAGCTAAATGAATTGCAAGTAATACCAACTTTCTGTATGAAGGGCTGAGAAAAGTCACAAAATGATTTCATCAATTGCTCACCTGAAAAACTTCAACTTTTTTTGATGCTTATATCTTTACATTAGCTCAAAACATTGTGATGTCAAGTCAAAGTGAAAAAAAAGTATAATTTCACTTGATATAATTTGTTCTTACCTGGGGTCAAGAAGGATTCCTGGATGGGCTATTTTTTTCTATGAAAGGCATTTATAAGTGCAGATTTTTTTTTTTTTTCACTACTCAAACATAAGGACCATTAATTTTGGTCGGGTATATGGTTGGTACATGTATGCCAAAGAATAAAATAAATCTTAATTTAAAAAAAGTGTCTTGTTCTATGACATGTCAATTTTTTATAATTGGGATTCACAATTGAATAATGTTGGCATGTTCTGTTTTCAAAAGTGGCCATAGTGATAACTGTAGTATTCTGGTAAAAAAGTTTCCTATATTCTTATTCAGTGTGTATCCAGTATTCAGCACAGAGCAGTAGCTGTCAAAATGTTGGTCAGCCACTGGTGTTTACTTCTCCTTGTTAGTTTTTCTAGAGCTAAAGCTTTCTTTGTATTTTATATTCCATAATAAAGTGGGGAATGACTGTCTAAACTCTCTTTTCTAGACCCAGAGAGGCTGTAACTTTGGCAGGTATTTCCTCACAACTCTGGATTCTACTGTAAGGAAGACATTTTGGGCATGGGGGAGGATTTCAATTTTGCCTAAGTAATTTTTTAAAGATCTAATGTTCTTGAACTCATCCCTTTAACTTCTTGTTCTTGCATTGCAATGAATAGAATTCAATATCTAGAGATTAAAATATGCACATTATGTAATAATTAGATAAAAATCAGAACATAGAATGTAGACAAGATAAAGAAATTGCACCTGAAGATACAATGGGGTGAGTTGAGAGACGTGAGAGAAACTGGCAAATGTTTTAACCATAGAGATGTTTCAATGTTAATTTGAAATTCATCCTGTCATTCTGCTGACGTACAAGAACATTGCCTGAATTTAGTCACCAACTTCAGTGAATGCTTTCTTGACAGTATAACAAATGAGAATTGGATCAAACACCTGTTTTCCATAGAAGCTGACACCCTGCCAGATGGCTTATTAGCAAAGATAACTGTTGATGGAACTATCACATGAGGGTTGAACTGGAACTCAGGTTCACCATGGCATGGGTTGGAAACTTTTGGCTAAATGGAAGAAAAGATTTTAGCTTAGTATTTGATAGAACCTAACACCATGTACTTTATAACATTAGAAACTACTAATAATCTTCAGCACTTGTTGAATCCCCATGACCTTTCTTTTTCTTGTCATGCTACCCAATCAAATGAAATAGTTGTTGAACTTCAGGGCTGCACAAGACCCTTGGCTCTGCCTTACTAATACCTTGTAAGAGATAAGGCAATTGTGTTCTGGAAAGCAAATCCACCTTGGCTGGATGTTGGAGTCATGACACAAAGCAGAGTTCAGGAGAAGTTAATTAAGGATTGCTGTTTTCAGGAGAACTTACAAGGTTCCGCTCCTATGTGAACTCCTTATCAGCAGAGGCAGGTTACTATAAAATGACACAGCTGTACAAGTGAGAAACTCTGTGGTTGTGTTATTATTATTAAAAAATGTTCAGGAATTTTAAAAAAACCCTTATTTTTACTCCTGTGTATTTGACAAAGTGGTCATTGGCTTACAGCTGAGTTAGTATTATTTGGACAAGACTCAAATATTCAAAGAACCCTTAAATTACTCCTTTCTTTACAATATACAGCAAAATCACCTCTAAATCAGTTTTGGAAATAGTTTTTTGAATTACCCTGTTGTGTAGCTGACATTTTTCTATATACATTGATTGAAAATTACTGACTACTGGCTTTCTACTGGAACCTTACTCGATCAGCCTCTGGGGTGGGGAAAAGGGAAACACGACCTGCAGAAGTAGAATGTACAGCTTCCCTGGCTGACTTCTTTTATTGAAATATGAGCAATTTCTGGAGAAAAGATCCTGGTTTTACCATTCAATATTACCAATACAGACACAGACACACTTCCTTTCCACAAAGTTTTGGGTTATGAACATATGAGGATCTCCTATGACAGAGAAAATATATTTTGTCTCTAGAATTCACAGGCAATAAATAGCATAATGAATGAAGGTTAATATATTTCAAAAAAGGGTTTGAAAACAAATACAGCCCTTTTAGACCATCATAACTAGACACAATTACTGAAGGAAATTGAAAAGACAGTTCATACTCTTCTGGTTCCTAGATGAGGATTTAAAGAATGCAAAATATGTTCAGTCTCCTATGTGACAAAAATCGATCCATAGAAAAGAATCTGTATTAAAAATGCTTCTTACAACATGGCAATATCTAGCAATTAAAAATACTAAACTGTTTTCCTAATCTTGTGGAAATATGCAGGCAAACAGAAGCACATGAAACCAAAATTAACACAAATTAGCAACATCCCAAATTTTTGAATAGTGTTTGAAGTATCCAGGTTCAAGACAAGATGAAATTAACACTGACTGCCTTGAGATCTTTCCATAAGAGGTGCTGCTTTGAAAAGCATGACTTATTTTTACATTTAACAATGTCAAATGATTACCATCTTTATTCTAAAGCTAAGTAGCAAGGAAAGTTATGTACCCTTGACCTCATATAATAATTTTGATGTCATTACTCTGAAAAGAATAGTCTTAATTTGCTCTGTTTGTGAAACTTAGATCTGGAATTCTTACATTTCTGTACCTGGTAAAGAGATGTATTATTATTTTTTCAGATATATATTTAATATGCAGATGCAGCTAAAATGCAAGGCTTTTTTTTTATCATTTACATAATATTATAATGAGAGAAATTTTACTTAAGGAAATCCTTGATAACTAAGAGAGTTCAAGTGCAAGAAGGTGATTTTTGCTGAGATAATACTTTTGCAAATGTATCCATTAAGACACTGATTAATTGAAACTGATTGACTGATTAGTGTCTTTTCTCCATGTAAAAATCAACCACCTTGAATGAACATGTAAATTCAAATGCCTACCTGAAAATGTAAAAAGGTCATTAACTGCAGTAAATGTAGCTTTTACATTTTCATGTAATATAGATATTTAGCAGCAAAAACAATTAGGTCTGGTCACAGGACAGATACATAGAAATGACAGGCACATATTCATGTGTTGGTAATTCCAATTATCACTAGGTCTTTTCCTTGGTGGTCTTTTTCAGTTAGAAAAATCTCATCAGGATACACTCCTTATCACAACGATAAAAGACAGGTAAAAATGATGGGCTTGAATTCTTTATTCATGAGTTGCAAAACAATATAGAAAAACTTTCATAGATCTCACAACAATGCATTCTTGTGTGGGCAGTTCTCCTCAGTTTGCACAATATACTCATTACCTTAGGCCACACAATTTGGCTTTTAAGAAAATAGACATTTGGTGGGTTGACAAGTCATTGATTTACTTTCTTGCTGAATATGTTGGTTTTTTGCAGACTTTCTGCTTCAGAGTAGCTCATTTAATTTTTTAAAGTAAAATTCCCCCTTGCACTGAGTGCCAGCACTGTTACGGTGAAAAGCCCTTTTACCAACCTGCACAGAAAGACATTTCAAAAAGTCTTCATTTTTATAAATCATAGCAAAATCTGGCTGCCAAGCAGTATGATTTCAATTTATGAAGTCATTCTGGCATTTGTGCTTGGGAAGAGTTTCCGCTAAATGAGCTCACAGAAACAGATACTTTCAATTTCCAAGAGTGTGGAGTTAGAACTTGTAGTTTGTTGAAGGATACCCCATGCTCAGTTCAGCATGAGCACTTTTCCACCTGATCCACAGCAGCTTTTACACAATCCTGGTAAATGAAGCTAAAGAGAGAACAAAATGGTCTCTCTCCTTCACATAGTTTTAGTTGACTGGGAAATCATTAAGGTTTGCTGATCCAAGCAACTGCTTTAAAAAGTACAAGTAAGGCTTTGTCTAAAAATTTTTTGGGCTGTTTCAATCTACTCTTCCTAAAACTCCTGGATAAACGTTAAAAACAACAACAACAATAACAACAACAATGTTTGTTTACATTTTAAAATATCAAGTTAGTCCTTTCATTGAGAATATTTCATTAAATTCCTTAACAGCCTGGTTTTGGATTGATCTTAAATTTTGTTTCTCAAGTCACTCTTCTGCTAATCAGGTTTCATGACATTTCTGTACCCATCACACATTGATCTGCATAACCTTTCCTGGCAATATACTGGATTCAGTTTTAGTCACTGTACAAATATTTAATGTTAATCAGTGTTATTGTACTTGGAGTATGAGTAACCTTTTATAAAGTTGACTCAGGGCTCACTGTAGATCTTACTTCTAATAAGATTTTCATAATATTAACTTTTTCCAGGTAAAGCTGATGTGCATTCAGCCTTTTTTTCCAAGTATTTTGTTTATTTTCTCATATAGCTGATGAGTAGTCCTCACTGGAATACAAAATTCCTTGCTTGCAAATGAAGACAATTACTTGAAAGACAAAAGGTTATATTTAGATTGCAGGCTGAAGAGTAGTTTGAGTACACACAATAGCTTTAAGTATTGGTTTGGGAGCTAAAATGAGTCTATCAGCAATACTGGCCTTTATTTGAGTTAATTTGACCAGTAAAGCTGAGCCCACTTCAGCTCAGTCCCTGCAGGGAGGCCTTTCCTGAGACACTCAGGCACTCGGTGTGTTCAGGACCCAGGAGAGATTTATCATAGAGATGCCAGAACTGACAGCGGGATACAAGTGATGACTTCTTAATGATTCTAATACACACAATGTTCTAGCCACTGCTTGAAGTCAAAGGTAAAACTGTTTCTCAACTTAGCTTTATTTAGGGCAATTTAGTTAAGATTCTCATCTTGTTCTTAATAAGGAAGCCCATGAATTTTCTATTTGAGAATGAACCCTTTTGAAATACTAATGAAAAAATACAATTTTTGTATTGCTAAGAGTGTGGTAAGGGTTAGGGTTAGGGTTAGAGTTAGGGTTAGCGTTACTTTCCAATGTAAGAACATTCTATAGTCAATGCAGTATTCCATTAACAGAAGGGGGAAAATATTCAAATTAGTGAGATCAATCAATAATTTAATTAGTGTTGTCGTTTTATAAGCTGAGATACCAAATTATAGTAGACTTGTTTTTGCATTTTTTTAATCAATTGTATTGACAGTCAAAATGAAAAATGCAATAAATCTGCATTTTTAAGTGGGATAGTACAGTGGAGCCATTATTGATATTCCTGAAGAATCACTCATGCGACTTATGTCATTGCAAGAGCTTCTTTTAATTTTTCTTTTGGAAGCATAATAAATACAGCCAAAGATAGATTTTTTCACTTACACAGTAGACAATTATGAGACAGTACCTGCAAGTCTAATACAAACAGGAAAGCAGACACAGAACAGTGATCAGGAGTATAGAAGAAGGAATATATACGCTGAGACAGAAATAGGTAATACAATCTTGGTTAATAGCAAAAAAAATATAGATAATCAACTGGTATTTTTGGTATAGAAAAAATCCAAGGTTGCGATCAGGAAGTGTCAGGTGAACTCTAGTATCATAATTCCCTGGTTTAGGAGCTTATGGGGCTACGCTTGGGATTTCTGCTCCTCCTCAGTGGAAGGCAAGGCTTGTTTGCTCCACGCTGGACAGGAGCAAGCTGACAGATGGTTCATAAAGGGCAATTTCTAGAGGGTATAGATTAGAGGATTAGGACCTCAGCAACCTGCTGGAGGAGGAAAGAATCTGGAAGGGCACCAAGATGTGCGCCAATGTGAATACCAGCTGCAGTTACAGCAGCTTTATAAACAGCTGTTTTAATTACAAATCTTTTTGGGATAAACATTTACTGTCCTTTCTAATTACTCACCATGAAGTACAAGACACATTGTGGCAAAGGTCAAGCTAAAGACACTCAGAGCATGAGAAGTACTGTTATTAGTATGGAAACAAAGCAGAATGAAGAAACAGAAGCAGACAGCATAGACCTTTACTTCTAGACAGAAAAATCCTGTACAGGCATGGAAGCATGTACTGAGAGCTGCCTAAGGGAATAAAGATGAAAAAAAATGAAGACAAAGCTGTTGGTACTGTCTTACTGGAGAAAAAAAAGAGACGTGATACCACCTCCAGGAATAATGCCTGAAGCACTGGCACGCTCATACATGTCTGGTGAATACTAAAGCCCAGAAACATTGAGACTGTAAAGAAATAGAAGCCAGAAGTAGAAGGAGAAATAGTTCCATTAGAAAATACACTCAAGCAGGCTAAGGGCACTAGCCAGAAGGTGAACCAGAGACAGACCTAAGAAGGTGATGCACTGTATAACACAGAATATAAATCAGATGGAATAATGGCCATTCTTTTGGAATATTTCGAAGAGCTTGTGCAACTGAATTTGCCTTAACTCAGTGCTGCCTCTGCCCTGGGATGGAAAGGCAGCAATAGGACCTGAACATCTACAATCAAAGAGTACCCCCTGCAGTGTGGCTGTAGCTGATCCAAACACTGCTCACACTGCAGATGACACCAGGGGACACAAGAACCTGGAGTTTGCAGCTACACTTTCACATCCGGAGTCAGCTGAACCTTCCTGGTGATTGCAAACCCAGCTACATGTAACCATGAGAAATACAAGTGATATTTCATGTAAGGAAACTTTTTTATGGTTCTTAACCTGTTTATATCATTCCCATGCCACATGAAGGGTTTTTCCACTTTTTCATTTTATTTTCTTAAGTAGCAAACCATACACAGTGACCTTTAAAGAATGCTATTACAACTATAAAGTCTAGTATTCCACAGAATGAAAAAAAATATGGTCACCTCTGATACAAATTTCAGGAGGTTCAGGAGTTTGTAAGCAAACAGGATGGTTTAAAATTTTATTCACAGAAAAGATGTTCATTACTTCTCATGTCAGGAATGTTTCTTGGTAAGCCAAAAGTCACCTTTTGGCCATATTTGATGTAACTTTTCACATGGTATGAACATCAGGACTTATGTCTGGTTCAAAGATGCATCATCAGGACACAGCTGCTGACATTATTTCTTGTGAAAAGGTGCATGCTACCAAAGGATGAATACTTTCAATAAATGCAAAGAGCAAGGAAGTAAGCTTTACTGAAAGAAGTTCAGTCACAGTCTCAGGCCTTCTGTCACAGGTTTTCTGGCCAACTCCGCATGGGAGCAGAAAGGTAATGAGGTGCTATCTGAGTCGTGGCACGGGAAATCAACTCATCAGTTTACCAAACTGCAGCAATACATGCTTGTATAGATCCTTAAGTATTACTCTTGCCTATCCTTTAGAATTACTGACACATCTTGACCACATCTGGGAATGATCAAGAGACCTAAGTGGAAGCATTTGAAGAGGCAAGAAAAAAGCTTAAGCTTGGCCCTAAACTCATTTAGCTTTCTGGAAGAAGAAGAGAAACAGTGCAGCTTACCAGCAGGCACCAAGAGACATTGACAACTATAGCACTTCTCAGTCGGTTCACAACAGGCTCACACAGGAGAGGGGTTCAGGCACAACAGGAGCTAGTGGCTATGGTATTCTGAAGGGAGTAAGTACCATCTAATAACAGGTGATTATTTTTGTCAAGGAAACCAGTGGTGCTTTAAAACAGAAAACGTGATGCTATTGAAATTCCAGCATCAATACATTGAAATGTGCTCCTGTCTGAGAAAGTCATTACTGGTGACAAGTACATGGAGCAGGAAATAGCTTCCACGGTTCAGGGCAGATTCTGCAGCTTCAATAAAATGGAAGGCATCAGGCAATAGAACAAAGCAGTGACAAGATGAGATAGTGGAAATAAAAGAATCATACCAAGTGGTTCAATACATTGAAATAAAAAATTGATGATGCGTCAGCTCTGAGGGATGCATGCACTACAGGCAAAGCTATAGCAAAGCTTCATTAAAAACAAACAAAAAAAATTTTTACCTTTAGATCCCACTCCCTCCCTTGCTAAAGGTGGTCCCTCTCCCGAGCCGACCCCTCCACTCCCCAAGGGCAGCCCTGCGGCCATCAAGATCTGATGACACCCTCGGCTCACAGCTCGCCATGCCCTGCCCTCTTAGTGATCCCAACGGAGCCCAGGGTTTCACGGAATTTTTGGAAGGCGGCTGAGAGAAATGGCTGCTGTGACACTCGCAGGAGCCAACCAAGCTAAAGGCGAGATGCGCGGCTAGTGCTTCCTAGCACCAGCTCATGACAGCAGCACGGTGAAATCGTGCGCCCAAGGCAGCGGCCAGATCTGCTGCCATTACCGCCTCTGCTCTGCCAAATCGGCCTGGAGCGGGCCCTGCAGAGCCGGGGAGGCCGAGAGTGCTCTGTGCGTGACCAAGCGCCCGGCGCGCTCACAGCAGCGGCACCGCTCCGGCGGGCGCCGAGACGGCGGGAGCGGGCCGGGCACGGGAGCGGGCCGGGCACGGGAGCGGACGGGGCACGGGAGCGGACGGGGCACGGGAGCGGGCGGG
>VXBQ01001306.1:1087684-1105019 GCA_013400175.1 Phainopepla nitens | reverse complement strand
TCCCGGGCCCGCGCCGCCGCCGCGCTGCTGCTGCTGCTGTGCTGCTGCGGCGAGGCGCTGCCCGGCGGCCTCCAGGTACGGGGCTGGGGGAGCAGCGGCGGGGACTGAGGGCGGGCGGGGGGGCGGCGCCCCCATCGGCTCCGCTGCGCAGGCAGGGAGCGCGCCCGTGGAGCTGTCCGGAGGCGCTGGGGGCACGGCGCGCTCGAGGGGCCCCGTCCCCACGGTGGACGCCNCCGGCGGGCGGAGCCGCCCCCGGCGCTGCCCCGTGGGCGGAACCGCGGGGCTCTGTGTGCCGAGAGCGCCGGTGCTGGGCTGAACGTTACTGAATAAATCAGACTGCTGAAAGTTACAACCCCCCAGACTTCTCATCCCCTTGCGCGTTTCTGAAATTCAGTTTCTCCTTGGCCGCATGCTGTAAGTTGTCGCGGGTGTCTGACACCCCTTGCCGGACCCGGCTGGCCGGGTTCGGGGTGCCCCGGGCCGGGAGCGGGCGCTCCCAGGGCGAGAAGCGGCCCGGGCTCCCCGGCCCCGTGCCCATCCCGAAGGTGCGAGGCGCTTGCACACGGCAGGTGCCAGTGGGTTTGTCAGGTGGGAGTAATTTCATGTTTCAGCAATTAGCTTAATGCACTGTGCCCACGCTACATCTGCAGTGTTGTTTGCTTTTGAATTCTGCGTTATTAACAAGTTGTTGTGCTTGAAATGAATTACATCTAGGACCAAACAACCCCCACACCCCGAGCAATAGAAATATTCTTATCATCTCTGGATGACTAATTAAACTGCAAGTTGTTTGCTGCTTGAAGTACAACACTGTTTCTGTTACCGTGTGTTTTGTGTAAGACCACAGGCATCATCCCAGAATTGCTCAGAGTTAATAGAGTCTGATTTAAGAGTCAGCAGATTTGGATTGTTGCCCCATGACAGACTTGTTCCCTTACCTCTGTGAAGGCTTAGCCCCTTTTTGTGTCCTGATTTATGTGCTCTGATAAGGAGAAAGGGCCCTCTCATCTGCAAAGGAAAGTGGGAGCTGTGGAGAACACAGTTTACACAGAAGGTTGCTGTTGTAGATCCTGATTTTGGGATATAAATGTAACCACCTTAGATTTAAAGTGGTTTAAAACTGTAGATTCTCTTACCTGTTTTTGAAAATGGAATTGAAGTTCAGTTGAATCCAAGCCTCTTTTCTCATTAAGGATGAAACTGTAGGTCAGTAAATTATATTATTTTGTTCTTGGCGTGTCTTTTGGAGTAGAGGTGTGTGGGCTTTTGATTTTAACTAAGGTGCAAGTGTCGCATAGTTCTTCTTTGTTCTGTAGCAAGTTTCAGGGTAAGATTTGGAGCAGTTAATTCACTTGAAATGTGCAAATGTTAAGAAAAATACCTCTCTTCTAGCTTTTCTAAGGTTTATTTAGTATTAATGTGTGGTAAACATGTGCATTGAACACTACCGTGGAAGTAACAAAAGTGGTCATTTCTTTCTTATTGCTGAATAATCGAAATTTTTTTTTTCATCTTTCAGGATCAAACAGAGCAGTTTTTTAGAAGTGGACATACAAATAACTGGGCTGTTTTGGTAAGCATGGTCCAGGTTGTTTTCCTCTAATAAAGCTGACAGTTTTTCATTGGGGGCCGTAATTGCAAGTCACTCAAGAGTCCTGCTCATTTGAAAGAAATGGAAAGATAAACATTTGGAAATGAATAAATTTGAGATTGTGCCTGCAAATTTATTACACCGTAATGAAATTAACTTTTCGATATGACCAGATTTCAAGCATTGAATGTGTCTAGCTACATGGGAGGATTCATAAAACAAAAGTTCTAAAAGCATTAAAATAGTTAAATTAGCATGGTGCATGTTGAAAAAATGGTGTAATTCTGATACCAGGGAAGTCTGGTCTCTTTGACCAGAAAGGTAGAATTTGTATCTCATTTTTGTTCCTTTTCAATCTGTTAACTTGTGATAACGGGCTGGGAATAAAATTAATTCAGGCAATATCATGTTTAGATCAACTGTTCTTACCCTAATTCTTTTTTCCTTTGCCATGAACTTTTATTAGCTTTGAATCATGCTGCACAATTGGTTCTTAATCACAATTCAGGTCTTAATGACTAATTTGTTTCAGAACACTATTGTAATTACTCAGTAGCAGCTGTTTGTTTTCCAGATACTAAAACTGAGCAATAGAAAAGGAAAGTTAACAGTAACTAATTGAAGGAATAATTTCTATGTTCTACACTGTACAAACTCGAAGCTATTAAAACATAGCATACTATTTTAATACTATTAACAAATAGATGCTTTTATTAGTACTCATAAAAACACACAAAGAAGGTGGAAAATTAGGTCCAAGGACCTATACTTTTTGTGCTGAACAGATTTTCTGCTGGTTTTTTTTTCTCAGTGGTTCATCATTAAGTTTTGTAACAATTGCTGCTAATTTTTTAAGCAGTAAAACTGGGAGAGGTTTACTGCTATCAGGCACTTCAAACCTGGGCTCATACTGCAATCCCACCTCATCAGTAGCTTGAATTATTGTGCTGCAGCATGGGTAACTATATTTAAAGCTTAGACACACTTTCCACTGTGTTGGAAGGGAGATACTGGAGGCAGGGGGCAGATCATAGTACCTTGAAATGTCTCAGCTAAATTGGACACAGTTTGTTTTCAGAGTTTTAAATCTTGCTGAAAGGCAAGTGTCCTCATGGACTGATTCCTGTGGGTTTTTTTTTAATTCCTGACAGGGCAATAGACACACAGGGGGATCCTTTCAGGCTGAATTTTATTATTACTTAATTTACAACTCAGTTTTTTTTATGAAAAGAGTAGAGAAAGAGATGCTATGTAGTGTAACTTACAGCTCTACATTTAGAGCTGGAAAATTTAAAAACTATCTAAATGTTTTTTCCTGCATATCTGTTTTTGTGGTTTTAAAGCCATGTCTTTTAGAAGCTTTTGAAATGCCTGAATCAGAACCTGATTTAGGGAGCGTGTAAGTAAAGGGAATGACTGAGCCCTGAGCCCTTGCCTGTTAGAACAGTAGAAATTGAATTCTGAGAATTTGTATTCAGATTCATTTGTATTTGTATTGGTTAGAGCTCACTTTGCTCTTACAATGACTCCACAAATGCAAATGTCCTCGGTGCATTTTCCCCTGTGTGTGGCTTCTGCATGAAATAATTCACTTGTGCCTTTGTGGAAGAATGCTCCCAGAATGGGTTTGCTGTTGAGATGAGAACTCTTCCTTTGATCTCTCTTCCATTTGATAAGGAGGAAGAAAATGAAAAAAATTTAGCTTATCCATTTACTGTTGCTGAATTATTCCCTAAAGTGCCACTTTCTATATTTAGTAAGGGTTTTATGACAGTTTTATCTTGAGTCAGTATGCTAGGAACTTTTTTTTAACTTTTATTTTCAGAATTTTTTTGCTTTGGTACAACTAAGACTTACGTAACTTATACAATGAGTTTCTTGGTGTTACTATATTCTTTCTGAGTTGTTACTATTTTTTTAATATTCCTGTGCTCATGTTCTTCTGATGCAATGTGTCAGGCCAGTTTGTATCTTTACACTATTTAATGTAGTTTTTTTTCTTTGTTTCTAGGTGTGTACATCTCGATTCTGGTTTAATTATCGTCATGTGGCAAATACTCTTTCAGTGTACAGAAGTGTCAAGAGACTGGGCATTCCTGATAGGTGAGGGAATTTTGGTGAATCCAGTTCTTGCAAACGTGCTACTAAAGTTCTCATGCTATCTGAAGCGGTATGGAAATACATTTTTCTTCCCAGTTTAACCTGATGAAAGTAAAAGGAAGAATGCAGGCACATTGATGTGGTGAAAAGTGCAGCAATGTTATTCCAAAGGAAAAGCAACAAGTTGCATAATAAAATTTCCATTTGGAACAGGCTAATTGGATCTAGCCACTAAAATGTACCACTTAGCAAAGTGGTGAAAGTGTAATGTGAAAATTGCTAAATGCACTCAGGAATGACAGTACTACTGTGAGAGATGAGTCTTGCTGTACTTTAATTTCCTTTTAGCATGGAGATGTTGGTACCTGTGACTGCTCTAAGATGTAAGACTTCCATATCTGTAGCTACATTGAGTGTTTAAAGGCTCTGAACTATAGGAGCAACTCCTATATATTGACAGTTGCCTTGAAAAAGTCAATTTTGCATGATTTTTTTTTAGAGAAACCAGGTTTTTTTTGTCCATGCAAGGTGTGTTTCTCTAGATAGCACATGGGTGAGAACAGTATCTCTCCTTTGACAGTAGGAGTAGGAAGGTTCTGAAATATCTTTTCTTTGTGTTCCTACTGGAAGTTCTAGGGGTGTTGGCACCAGTTCCATCCAGCTGTTTCAGAATGTAATTGACTTCTGTCAGAAGTGTGGAAGTGAATTTGAAGCACCAGCATTCATGGTGTAATAAGCTATATGTACCATAGGCTCCAATAGAATTCCTTGTCGTCATGGTTTTTAATGGTAGTTTAGAGCACTGGTAGTTTCTCCAGCATGTCTGCCTAAAGAAGTGTGGCCTGCTTCATCACTGCAAAATGCATATTCTGATGGATTGAATTAGTATGGCATTTTTTTGGTCCAAGTCCAAAACTGCACATCTGGAGTCCCCAGTTAACTCCCACTCAGCTATGGATGCACTGGCAGTACCATCCTGTTCTCAGCGTTTATTATATAGAAAAAAAAAAAGACAAAAGGAAAAAAGGAGTGGCTTTCGTGTTTTTGAAAGAGTGGATTTTGAAACTCAATTTTCAGAGGCATTTTGGGGTTATAAATCCAAGGGAACACACTGTGGAAGTGCTGTGGGCTGAAAGGCACAGGAAGATTCCTTTTGTTCTTGCCTGTCGTTCAGAAGCAGCTGTCCTCTCTCCTGTGCAGCCTTTGAAGCACAGGTGCCCTCAGCACTGCCTCAGAAATTCTGTCACTAGTCCTGCCCTTACCTGAGAACATTCATCTTCTTTGCATCCATCTGTCTTCACCATCAAAGTCAAAATAGATGTGAATATTAGGAATACTGCAATAACTATGGGATGACTGAGATTTGTGTTCAGTAGCAAGATCCATTTCTTATCCATATCCAAAGATCTGGAATGAATCTCAAAAAGCCAGCAATACTTTCGACTACAGGCACGAATAGTCTCCAAGACATTGGAGAAGACCTGGAGAGAGAGAGAGAGCCTGTTTATTTAGCATTTACTGTAATTTTTATGTGGATTTTTCCATAGACAAACTTACTTTATCTGTTTTTCTTACTTTTCTGCAAGACCTCTTTCAAAATACTGACAAGACAAAAAAAAAAAAACAACACACACACACACACAAAAATTCCCAACAAGCCTCAAAATCACATCTAAAAAATAAACATTTATCATGATTCTTGGAGTTGGTTGTTTTTAGTGCCCTTTAAAAATCTCTGAATTTTTTTATTAAGAGCTCTGGCCCCCTAGGTCCAGTCAAGCCTGTATACAGAAGTTGTTGATGTCAAATACGCTCGTGCTTGTCTTTGGCCTGACTTAGTCCTGTAGATAAATGACAGCCAGTTGCATTTCTCTGTGTGATGTGAGCACCCTGAGTTTCATGAAGATAAGGAAATAGGGCATAACTATGCAAAGTTTCACTTGCAATTCCAGGAATCTTTTTAATGATCCAAGCTATTGTTGTAATTGTTGAACAGTGTTGTTCTAAATTCTGTTTGGCTGTTATGTGAAAGTAGAATGTCTAAAATGTTTTTTTTTTCTTATTTTCCAGTCACATTGTCTTGATGCTGGCAGATGACATGGCTTGTAATCCCAGAAATCCCAAACCTGCTACTGTGTTTAGTCATAAAAACATGGAGCTAAATGTCTATGGAGATGATGTGGAAGTAGATTACAGAAGCTATGAGGTAACTGGGCCTAAATTAAACCACTGAGTGTGGGTGTCGACAGCGACACTGAGTCTTTATTTTTTAGTATTAGTTTAAAGATTTATGCAGCATCTGTGAAGTCTGAGGAAGTCTTTCTGTTCGTATTACTGGTTTTGGGCTGGGCTTTTACTATCAGCTGATGAGTCTAAAATACATACCCCTCCCTTCCTTGGTATTTGAGTTTGTATTTGAAGTTCGTTATATTAGCAACATGTTTAGTGTATCTATTTTAAATAATGAAATAGAATCACATTACTGAAATTTCTCTGGAAATGGCTGTTCAGTGTCTCATCTTGTCAACACAAAAATTACTGTGAAAATTTTGGTGTGCGAGTGAATTGTTTATTAGGTAGATGTTCTTCAATTCCTAATCTTAAGCATGTGCTTCTAAAATAAAACAAAAGCCATAACTTAATCATTGCTGCAAAGCAATTACTGTATAAAAATCTGTATTTTGTCACCTTTCTTTTCATGTAGTATTCCTTCATACCAGGCAGTGTCTTTACTAGTTGAGACAAAATTACACATCAGTTTCTTGGTTTAATAGTGCTGTAGAATTATTGCTAAAGGTTTATTGGATTATATTTAAGTATATAGTCTCTGAAGCTTTATACAAAGAAGTGAAGACTCAGAACTAGAATAGAACTACATTCCTTTGATCATGTTTTTTTCCTGGGTATGGATTTGTTGCTGGCGTTTGAGCTGTGCACGTGTACTTTAAGAGGAAGTGGTGTTTTTTAGGATGTCTTGTAGTCACCACTCAGGTGGATATTATCTGATCACTCAGACTTATGTAATCAAATTGGTCTTGTTTTTTCTTTCCTGAGTTGCAGAGGGAATTTAAACTTTTGTTTTTCCGTGGTAACACACACTAATGTTGGAGCATTTTGTGAGTGCAGGAACAGCTTTGGCACAACGAAGCTCTATGCTGGCAGGTTTTTAGATCAGTGTAAATGTACTTAAAAATTATAATGGTCGTAGATTTATTGGATATAATTAAGCAACAGGCTGATGTTAGCGGAGTACAGTAAAAGGTACTGTATGATTCTTAACCTGAAGCAAAACCTTACACAGAAAATGTTCATGCAGATTATACCATGCCATACTATGTCTGGTTAGATACACTGCATATTTTAGTGTTCCATTATTTAATTTCTGTAACCCAGCCTATAGCTGATCAATATTTTTATCTTTAGAAAATTACTTTATGCTTCTATTCTTAGGTTACTGTTGAAAATTTCTTGCGTGTTTTAACGGGAAGGATCCCACCAAGCACACCACGATCTAAACGTCTTCTTTCTGATGACAGAAGCAATATTTTAATATATATGACAGGTAATTGCAGGTTTCTGTGTACAATTTATTGATGCTTGCTCAGTTGGATGGATTTGTTGAAAGCATCAGTCGTCCGAATTCACAAAAGGATCGACCAAAAGATTTTTTTCTGGTTTTAGCATGTCATTCTAATTAAGAAAAAATGCCTGTAAAGCAGTACTAAGGCAGTATAGTTTCCAGTTGAAATGGTGTATGTGTATTGTTTTTACTGTACCAATATTTTATATTGTTGGACTGTCTCTGGAGAAAGAAAATCATATTAACTTTGTTTTAGAAAAATAATCAACTAGGCTATATATCTTCCTTTAAACAACATCCTTGCCTAATTTCTGATTTTTCTGTCAGGCCATGGTGGAAATGGTTTCCTAAAATTTCAAGATTCTGAAGAAATCACAAATGTAGAACTTGCTGATGCCTTTGAACAAATGTGGCAGAAAAGGAGGTAAGAAATAAGCATTATGTAGACATTGAATATTGAATATCCTGAACATACTCTGAAGTGTGTCTTACTGGTAGGCCTTGCTTACCTGCAGCAGTGATACTGTTGGTTGTCCATAAAATTGTGTGAGAGTTTGCATTCAGAAAACAGAGATTCAGTTTTTGCTTTCAGCTTCCTGCAGTTAGAACTGCTCAGATGTATTGCTTTGGGCAAACTTGCATCCTAAAATGAATCCGGGTGAGCTCCTGTTCCTTAGGTTCTGAGCAGCTGCCCTGGTAACTAAAGCAAAGTATGTGTTTGGTGTTTAAGTAGAAATGGGTAAGGAGGCTGTTTTCTTTCTTTCAGGTACAATGAATTGTTGTTTATTATTGATACTTGTCAAGGAGCGTCCATGTATGAACGATTTTATTCACCCAATATAATGGCCTTGGCTAGCAGCCAAGTAGGAGAAGATTCTTTATCAGTAAGTAGATTTATATGATCCTGAAGACAGTTTTCAGAATGCCTGAGCTAAAAGCACAATTCTGCTGACTTTTAACTAAAGATTTACCTTATTCTAATTGCTGGATAAGGTATTTTGTGGGGGTTAGACAAAACTTGTAAGTGTACTGTTCCTGCTTGTTTTTGTGTGCTGTCCCAAAGAACCAATAATGGATTTCTGTGCTTGCTGGCCACTTTATACATTGCCTAGGACAGCAAGGAATCTTATGGGAAGACTGCTGAGAGATGTGTGTGAGGAATATTCAGTCTAGGATTTATTATACTTGATATAAAACAGAACGAAACACTAACCTTCACCTGCTGTAATTATATCCCAGCTGAATTACAGAAGGAGCCATAGGAGAGATCTCAGCCAGACCAAAATCAACTGGTCAGGATTACATGAACTCACACATATTGCTGTAAGATACACTGGCTCTCCCAGCCCTGTTTTCAAAACCCACAGGTCCGTGCTGGACCGTTAAGAAGGGGTTCCCTGCTCTCTGGGAAACACAGGATACAGTTTATAGATAAACTGCATTGTTCAGCTTATCAGCAGTAGGTTTCTTCACAGCTAGCCATTTTCTTTGCATAATTTGCCTGAGAACAAAAAAAATATTGTGCTTAACTTTTGCAACACGCTGTTACATTCTGTTCCCTCTCCCGAATGCTGAGTTCTCTCCTGCAAATGCCCAATAACTGCTGTGTGTTGTTTTTAAAGCATCAGCCTGACCTGGGGATTGGCGTTCACCTCATGGACAGATACACATTCTACGTGTTAGAGTTCTTGGAAGAAATTCATCCAGCCAGTCAGACAAATATGAATGACCTAGTAAGTAGAATACTCAACATTCATGAATATGCTAATGACTTTAATAGTTCCAAAACTAATCTATTTTGTCTGTAGGGTTCTTCAAATGCTTTTTATCTCCTGCTGTTTCTCTCGGAAGCAGCTTTGGAGGGAGGTTTTTTTTGCCATTGTTAAATGTAGTTGTGTAACACTTCAAAGATTGTCCTCATTTGAAAGTGCTTTGCTGGCTCCAGAAAAAAACCAAACAAAATTAGCCAGATTTTGTATTTTTCACTGAAAAAATAATAAAGTATTGATTAAATATTCATATCAATAGAATGAAGCATTTGCGTGTGAAATATTTTGGCAGAAAGCTTCTAAAACCAGGATAGCAGACACTTTGCAGATGTGGAAAAGCAGGCATTGATGTTGTTTTGCAAAGGTGATTAAACAGTTAAAATTCTAACAGTGTACTCACAAATGCTTGCAGAGACTAATTTATCTGTATATCTGCTTAGATTCCAGAGCAAGATAGGTAGAAATCCATCAGTGTTTGGAGTTAATTATAGCTGAGGCAAACATTGCAGGTTTCAGGTATGAAGCAGAAGGGAAAGAAGCCAACCAGGTAATATGACAAGATTTATGAAAATGCCTCTAGCAGTGAGATGCATACACTGATGAGATGACATAAAAAAACCCCATATTTTATTTGCTCTATTAACTCTTTATACCTGTTTTGGTGCTAGTTTCTTTGCAGTCATGGGTTATACTTTGGTACCTTGTAGCTGTAAGTCCTGCTGTGCCACATCAGTAATCAAAGAGCCCCACTTAGAGAACACATTGTCATAGATTGATTTCTGTAAAAGGAGCAGCTGCTCAAAAGTTTTACGCCACCCTCTGTCTACAGAGGATGGTGTTAGCCTGACTGCTACAATTCTTTCTGAACAACCCACACTTGGCAGATTTTATGTTGATACAGAATTGATTCAGTGGCTAAGACTCAAGGTTCTTTTCCTTACTTCTATGGGAATGAAATTCTGTCCTATAATTTAATACCTTCCAATTATGGGATACAGGCAACTTTAGAATAAATATTGATAAAGAAGAATATGCAAGTTCTTTATTGATTAATTATCTTTGTCTAACTTGTTCATTCAAATGACACTGTAAACCAGAAAATTAATTTGTGTTAATAATAAAAAGGAACAGTGCTTTATACTGTGTAAGACACTCTCTGGCCAGCAGGATATTAATCTGATTATTGTGAAAAGTGTAGAAATTTGTTAACTGGCCAAGTAGTTTTCTTTTTGAGCTCTTTGGAAAATATACCTGTGTTTTTGCTTTTATGCCAAATATTCAGGAAGAGCTGAGGGAAGTTATCCATACTGGTAAATTCCTTACATCAGGTAGGGATCATACATGATCTGCTGATTGATGCTCAGGGAATGGAAGAGAAGGGACACAAATGTATCGTGATTTGTGATAATTTGTTCAAGGCCAGGTTGGATGGTACTTCAAGGTCTGGTCTAGTGGGAGGTGGCCCTGCCCTTGGCAGGAAAGTGGAACTAGATGATTTTTAAGGTCTCTTCCAACCCTGACCATTGTGTGATCAGGTACTGAGTCATAATCTGCATGCATTTCAGCAAATGTGACCACTTGACTTTGAGTCGGTGCTTTTCAAGGCTTCATCTAAGAGTTCCAAAATGACACATGGTTAGTCAATGGTAAGGATATAAACGTGGTATTTTTTGCCAGCAGTTGCAGGAAGTACTCTGGCACTGAAGGTACTCTATCCAAGTCTGATTTTTTAAATTTAAATTAATGCTTTCCAAGATCAGGGTAATTTACGTTGCTCACTACCTGGCTTTAAAATTAAATGATCTTTAGTTTGATCTTCTGATATGTCAAATGTCTTCTCTTTTTCAAGCACTGTGTATTTATTACACTGCTGCTATCCTGTTACCTCTTTGCTTTTCTCTAACCACTCTTGAAACAACTTCTCTTCGCATCCACCTAAGATTTGGATATTTCATTCCTGCAGAGAATGATACATCATTTTTCATAATCCACTCCACCTACTCCCCACCTGCTCCATCTGTGTTGCTAAGGGATAGCATAAAGCTGTACAAAGGACTGACTTTAGGTTTGATCACAGTTCCCTGAAAATAAAGACTACATTGAAATATCGTACATTTGAACTTTTAAAGTAAGATTCAAATAAATTTCTAAATGAGGTCTCATTTGTCATAAAATAGCTAAATTGTTGTTAGAAAAGTTAAGATAACAAAGTTGGGGAAGTTGTTTTGCTCTGTTTGAAAATAATTTTAAAAATAAAGCTAAAGTTAAGCTTACTTTAAAAAAATGTACTTAGCCAGTGTTTTCCTTTCCCCTTTTTTTTCAGAAGACCTCAGTTATTAGTGTTAGTCTGCTGTGGTATAATTGGCTTGCAGTCCTTTCTCACGGTGGTAGGGAATGGTTAGGTTTTTAACACTGAAGTAATCTTTTCACTGGCAATTCATATTTGTGTTCAAATTTATATAAATATGATGTGGTGGTAAACTGCTGTGGGACAGGTTAGAATTAGTTAAGTGCAGTATCAGTTTCCCACTTTCAGTGCTGATGCAGTTTTTTTGACATTTATACTCTCAAAACCTTGGTGAGAGACTTCCTTGTTTAACTGCAGCATAAATTTATGCTTCAAATAGTGAGATTAAAACAAATGCTTACTTTTTATAGTTTAGTTCAGAGACTTAGTTTTTTATGTTTGTGCCCTTAATTGGAGCAAAGCTGGAGAAAATTGATAATGTTTTGGTGAAAATGAAAACTTTAGAGGATTTGTGTGTGCAAATGGCTGTTGTATGGGAAGCATGATGTTGATGAGTCTAGTTCATTTTCACCACAGGGAGGATAACAAGGGTTTGATTTGCCCCATCTTTTCTTTAGCAGCTGTGTGATAGCAGCCAACAAGAGAGTTGGGAATCATTAAAATAAGAGCTGAGTGTGTATGTGTGCTTGTATGCTTCAGGTAAAGGTGAAAGTGAGCTGAGGTCTCCCTGGACAAGGAGCCATATGCTTACAGGCTTAGGCTAAAAAGGGATAAAAGAGAAACTAGAATAGAGCAGAAGGGAGGAGTGGGGAGATAGAATCTGTCCTCTATGAAGAAAAGCCAGATAGATAAAAGATTAAAAAAACATGAGTGCTCACGTGGAGAGTGACTTTCTTAGTCCTGTATGTTAAATCTCTTGTGTAAAATGTTCTGTGTGGCTGGAATGTGAAGGACTCACATAACCTGCACTGTTACCAGGTGATCTGTGATGTGGCAAGTGTGGTAGGACTTGTGCAAAATGGCTTTGTGTCCAACATGCATTTGTATGGCCTTGAGTGTCTGCTGGGTACATAACAAACTTGTTACTTAATAGGCATCCTGTCTTGGCAGGTGTTCTAAATGCAGCAACAAGTCTGTCTTTTCTCAGTACTGGTTCTGTCTTTCAGGTGTTGCAGTGTGTGCTGGATATAGGGGATCTGATATGTAGACAAAATATATGGGTAAAATAAATAAAAAGATGTTTAGCTAGTTTGTAGATGTAGATATCTGTGAACTTAATGTAAATAAAGCACTTTTGATATTTGAAGATCCTATGCATTAATTTGTAGGCTATAAATTAGAAACAAGACTGATCCATTTTTTTTCGAATCAAAATGTAAATTTTTGCTTCTTTATGAAGCCTTCAACATAGCTACTTATCAAAGCTTGTTTCATTTTGCATGCCTCCCTTTGGTAAATATGAAGAATTTATGCCCACTTGTGACTCTTGGAAGGTTATAGCAGCATTGCTGCATCTATATTCAGCAATATATTTGTGCATTTATCAGTTAGATGTAATTGATGGTTAGCTTTCACAGAAGCATTTTTAAACTCCAGTGGCATTATTGTAAGGAAAAAAGTTTTCAGAAATGCTTAATGAATATGTTTATGCATTGTAATGCATCTTTTCAACCATTTTTTCAGCTATGGAGCTTGTACTGAAATTAATGCAAGTTATATGTATCATTTATCTTTCTTTTTAATAGTACTTTGATTTTGGAAGGTGTATGTAGAGACTGTTGAGTGAGGGACAGGATGTGATTGCCCATCCTGGTTTCCAGTTTCAGGTCTGTCCAAAAAGCCTGTGCGTTTCCACCCCTGGGCACCGAACCGACCTGTTCCAGCGAGCCCCTCAGAACGTTCTCATAACAGACTTCTTTGGCAGCGTCAGGAAGGTGGAGATCACCACAGAGACACTTCCCTTGGGCCGGGACGTGGCTGCAGTTGAAAGCAAGTAAGTAGTCATTATTTAGACCTGATTTGTGTAGCTTTGTGCCACAAAAATAAAGCAGTTGTGTAACTGCCAAGGAAAAAGAATTCTGACTTCTGTCATTTCTTAGAAGGAGTCGGGCAGTTAATGTGGACCTCCTACTGTGATGAAATTGTCAGCTGAAAACTTTGTTTAAAAGTGCCCCCTCTTTTCTCATTCTTGTAAATAAGTGCTGCTTAAGACCAAGGTGTGGATGTCAACAACAGCAGAAGAAATTTAGAATTTTCTTTCTTTCTTAAAGTTTCTTTTTTAGTGCTCAAATATTTTGTTACTGCAACTCCTGCTTGCGGTAGCGTGCCCTGCCAGATAAGCTCTGAGTATAAGCCATCACGTTAGGTGTTTGATAACAATTAGCTTTTTAATAAATGCTTTGTTTCAGTTGTCTGAATTCTCTGGCCTTTGACATTATTCTGTTCTCCATTAATTTCTGTTCCTGACATGGGGTGATTCATTTGATTAAAATTGCTGGTGCAAGTTCATTGAGTGAAGTTGTAACAGGGCTTCCGTTACTTTGTGGACGAAGAAAGAAGTACAAACTTCTTTGTATTTTTGGGATTCTGTTGCCACCTATTGGGAAGATGTAAAGGAAGATGTGCTTGTTCTATAGGGTTTATTTAGCATTGTACTTCCATTTCTGTTGTGTCTTTTGTGCTTGATGATACTGCCCTGTAGGAGGGGAAAACAAAGGATTGAAGTATTGTGTTCTATCAGGGACTAGATACTTTTCAACATAGAAATTTATGTTAATTCTTGTCTGCCTTGTTTATTTACTGTTGCTCAAGCCAGTGAATTGCAGTTTTATTTATTTTAAAGATAACAGTAACTCTGGTCCTTGTCATTATAAATATCCTACAAAGTTTAGTGTATTTCATATTTTACTTTCATATTGTATTTATATCTGGATCATATGCATTAGTATATACCATATAAATCTTAGGCCAGTTTTTTGATTCCTTAGTATAGAATAGTACTTAGTGGCACTAAATTTGTTTTTTCACTGAAGAATAAAAAAGCTCTTGGCAAGTAACAAACATTTTGCTAGTCAGAAACCATGATGGAAACTTACCTGTGTGCATTTCTGCTTTGTGGACAATTGAAAGGACAAACAGATTTTGAAGGGCTTTTCCTTTCTGAAACAGTAAATTACTAGCTGGAATTTTCAACTTTTTTTTTTGTGTCTATGTGTTAGTTTGGCATCAGTAGTGGAGAGATTTTTGGTGCCTGGCGCTACTGGACTGCACACATGGAAGCATGTTGAGAAATGGGCACTCATGCACAGAGAGGAATATTATCCTTGTGAAATGTTCTGATATTTAATGAAAGCTGTATTACATTATCATGGCAATTCCACTTAAGTCTGTGAAATTGGAAGGGATGGGGACATGCTGGTTTAATGGCCAGTTTAATAGTTCTTCAATATACAATTTTCTAAAAAAGTACTTAAGTTCTCAGTGTCTTGTTACCATTTGGAAGGAGTTTATAGACAATATGTTTTTAATGGAGGAGACAGTATGGAATTTCTTAAAAAAGTACTGAAAAATTATAGTATAACTCTAACAGAGAGTGATGTGGAGTGCATAATAAATTCCTTAAGCAGAATTCTGAGGTCAGTACCTCTTGATATAACAACTCTGTGTAGCTATAACAAATTTAAGAATTGCAGCTTGAAGTGAATTTATTAAATGAAAATGTTATTGCTTTTTAAAAATGCAGTTTTGGAGCATCTGATCAACAAGAACTGGTTACTCTGTTTTTTTTTAAAGAATATTATGAACATTACACACACCTATTTCTGAGGGTATTCAGAAGGCAGAACACATATTACATGATTTTTGAATAGATGCTACCACTGAGTGTCCCAAAATAATGTAAGAATGACTCCTGAATGAAAGAATGTGAGTGCTTATTCTTAACCCTTTCAGTGTCAGTTAAACCATTCTGTGCCTTTTGAGAATGTTATGGCTGTTGACACTCTCAGGTAAAACAGATGGGGAAGGATGGGGCTATCACAGCCTGGTTTGTTCTTTTTTGGCTCACTGGGAGAGAACTAAACCAAGCTTATTAAAAGTGAAATAATCATTCCAAAGTAGTTATGACTAATCTTGTTCATGCCCAACATCGTTTTAAAAGTCCTGATGAAGCAATAGAGAATTGAACTTGGGCCCTTAAGAGTTTGTAAGATTTACTGGCCAAGAGGTGTCTGATGGATCACAAGTATATACTATTAGTACATCAAAATTCGTATTACACCAGTTACTGAGTGTGAAGATGTTATTGGTTTAATATTTGAAGAAGTCTTGTGACTTCATTCCCTTATGAATGATGTCCTCTGTTTTATTCTTCCCTCAATGTTAGCTTGATACCTCTTTTCTTCTCCTTTTACATACTGGTGGCAGTAGAATGCTACAGAATGTTTGTGTTGCAGAGCATAACCAGAACATTAAATCCAGACCTCAAACCTCAACTCTGACACAATCTTAAGTAGTCTGCGTTAGATCTGATGTGTTTGTTTTAAAGCTGCAGGTGTCACATGTGCAGATAAGGACATTAAAAGCCAAATGAACAAAAGAGGTAAACCACTGATTACACAGATTGTGGGCAAAGAAGATGCTGTCATGAGCATGTGTCAGGATTGTACTGCCGGCAGACTGTTCAAGTTCTCATCTTGCCCCCTGCTGTGACTTTGCCAAATCTTTTCAATAGAAGTTTGTTCTTTTGTTACACAATTGCTTAGCAATTACTTGGTTGTACAGATCCGCTCCCAAGCCCAGCGTGAGCCATAGCTGTGCAAGCAGATCAGAACTGGCAGCTTCACGTGGAGCGCATGCCGTGACATTTGACAAGTGAGGCCTTTGAAGTTTCCTCTGGCTTGGGCTGAGACTCCTACAGAGAACAACTACTAATTAACCAAGAGAAGAGGCTTTCTTTCTATCCACGTAGTGGTAGGTGAATATTTGCGAGTAAAAGCTTTAAAAAATAAAGAGAAGGCTCCTCTGCTATTTCCTCTCTTCATAGCTGTTTCAGTCTGAGCTGTGTTCACTTCAAAGGGCTTGTTCTGCAGCTGCCTCAGTCCTGACAGGATCTGTAGCTGCCAATTTTAGCAAAAAATCTGACAGTCTAGGGGTTCTGAGGCTTCAGAAGGTTATGTTTTGTCTAAATCCCCATGCAAGTGCAAAAAGTCAATATTAAGGAGTAGAAGAAATCCTGCTTCTTTGGAGGAGGAGCCTTGCAGGTTTTAGAACATCTAATGAATTAGGAGTGTGTCTTTTAAACTTGGATTATAACTCTGCAGCCAGTTGTAACACTTTCTCCTTTTCAGTTCTTGACATGAGGAAAAGACCTGTATCAGCAGAAAGTGTTGGTAAAAATTGGGATGAATATTTCCCTTGAGAGTAGTAAGAAGTGAATTAAAGGCAGCATCATATAAAACCATCCTAGTTTCATTGCTTTTGAGAATTAGGCTTTGTATTTAATACTTCTGTTATGAAGAATTGTGATACTACTGACAGTGACTGTTTTCCTAAAAATAAATAAATTGGTCACTTGTGTTAGGAGGGATGCTTGTGTAACAGGCTAATTATGAGTAATTGGTTCATTTGCTGAATATTACTAGCTAATGTTCTCTCAGTCAATTTTGTGTGTGTGTGTTGGTGTCTCTTTCCTGTCCTTTCTTCTTTTCCACCAGCTAGTTTCAATTTCATGTGCTTAATAATTAAAGCTGCTATTGTGTGGTCCTGAAGCCTTGGGGAATGCACTTTAGAACCAATAGGTGATTTGTTTATTTGGCAAGTAGATGCTGCTCGGCTCAGTGGGCTTTCCTTAAAATAAGAGTGTCTGGGTTTGTTCCGAGATCCTCGTTCAATCTGTACCAGGTGCCACAAATTTTGTAGTTCTTCCACGTTTCATAAGTCACTTTCAGGACTGATTCTGCCGGCTCGGGTTCCCGGTTCCTGGCGGGGTCCCGCGGGCCGGGCAGCGCCGGGCGGACCCGCGGCCGCTCCCGGCCGGCGCCGGCAGG
>VXBQ01001306.1:1044157-1087412 GCA_013400175.1 Phainopepla nitens | reverse complement strand
GGGACCGGGACAGTGACCGGGGCAGGGACAGGGACAGTGACAGGGACCGGGGCTGGGACAGGGACCGGGGCCGGGACAGGGACAGTGACTAGGACCGCGGCTGGGACAGTGACTGGGACAGGGACAGTGACAGTGACTGAGACCAGGGCTGGGTCTGGGACAGGAGCAGTGACTGGGAGCCGGACCAGGGCTGGGACAGGGACTGGGGCCGGGACAGGGACAGTGACAGGGACCGGGGCTGGGACAGGAACAGGGACAGTGACCAGGGCTGGGACAGGAACAGTGCCTGGGAGCGGGACAGGGACAGTGACCAGTGCTGGGACAGTGACAGTGACTGGGACCAGGGCTGGGACAGTGACCGGGGCTGGGCCCCGCCGTGCCCACCCTGCGCTCCACTCTGTGGGATCCTTTCAGAAGCAGGAGGGTGTGGGAACAGGGAGTTCAGCTTGGGCCGTGCTCGGTGGAAATTCGACGGGATAATGGGAGGTTTTTATCTTATTTTCCACTTTTCCTACTGGTCGACCTGGTAGAGATGTAACATGTTTCAGAGTAATGTAAAAATGGGAAAAAAACCTCAGAATTTAGCAGGTCTCTACTCATCAGAATTGAATTGCCAGTGAGATTAGGAAGCTGCTACTTCTAGGTCCACAAACATCTTCAGATGGGTTTCATAATTCTTCCCATGAAGAACACTAATCTGTTACACACATACTGTGTTTTCCTTTAATGTGTTACACATTTATTTTGTTTTAGCGGTAAGTTTGGATTTTGTAATCCATGTCCTTTTTAATAGCCTACAAGTAATAAAAGAAGGTGGGTGAACCTATACTTGCAACAAATATTATTGCTGGATTTCTTAAAGTATTTTGTAAATATATTTGGGGTATCTTTGCTTGCATAAAGATAGGTCAATGTGTACAGAGATGTATATACACACACTCCTGTACCTGCTAGTGTAAAAGAACCTTTCAAGGTTATACAACTGAAATCAGTATGAAGATTATAGGAGGAAAAGTTACATAGGAGGGCACAATCTCACTAGTATAACGTTGGTATAAAATAAATAGGGATGACTGACAATATCAAAAGGAACTGCAGGTATAAATTGTGTTGGGAAGACTTTAAATACACTAAAGTGCTATGCTTGGTAATTGCAGTCCCTGTTTAGCAAAGTATTTTAAAAAGCAGCTTTGAACAATTTATTTTTTGTTCCTTCAAAAGGATTTTTGACCATGCATTTTGACAGATTTTGGGGTTTTTTGGTAATAAAAAAAAGGTTTTGTTTCAAAACTATAGCTCTTGACTCAGATTTTCCTTGGTGATATTTCCCCCCTCTTCCTCCAAATTTTTGTTTTGTGTGGCATCCTGCATTTTTCTATGAAAAACCTTCAACTGTTGGTACCAGGTTGTGCTTCTATAATTTAATGTTTTCAGTACAACACAACTTTGTTGAACCTATATATATAGTTAGTTATTTCTGTGTATAATTTTAATAGGCAAAGAAACCTCTTGATCTATAGAGATACAATGAAGCACCTGCAAGTCAATGGCAGTATTTTATAGAATTCAGCTTTTGAGTCAAGTTCAGTACCTTTATAATCTTCACAAGTGACTTCGATATGCCAGTTGACTTGGGCATGTATAGTGATGGGCAGTGGACAGGTAATGTCTAAAATTTTTACATGGCAGATTTAGTGGGAGATCTTAAATATATCTGGTTGATTTTGACATCCTCTAGATAGCTTGAGAATACCTAGATATCACAGGATGTTTGATCTGGGGTTTTTATTTTGTTTTCATTTATCCATTCCTTTTTATACCTTTCCTATGTAAAATTATTTTGTTTCATTATTTCTTCTTCATCTCTTCTCCCTGTGTGATCCTTACCTGCTATTATTTTTTGCAGTTGAGTAGGCTGCTTTATAATTGCAGTCTCCTGAAGTGCTTGTTATTCTTTCTAGTGCTATTTATATGGAGGTCTTGGCTTGATCTTCTTGCTTTGTTGCCCCGGTGCTAAATAAAAATTAATGTCTGTTCCTAGCAATATTTCTGTAGCTGTGTGCTCTATGTTGCTGCTGAAGACGACCATGAAAACAGCATGTACAGTAGTATTTGGCATAAGTCTGACCAGGAAATATTTTCCTATCATTTTGGCATGTTTTCAGCACTGTGAGATAACATGGGAATTTCAATAAAACTGTGTTACTGTTATTTGCTTCCTGTCAGAAGTACCAGAACTGCAGTTGATGTTTGTTAGGACACCCTTCTTGTGTGATTTCTAGCAGAGTGAAAAAACAGGGGTGAAGAGAAGCAGGCATCTGGAAGCAGTGATGGTGGGACTCTTAGGTCTTTGGAATTTAGAGGCCAAGCTCACATTAGCATTTGTTATACCCTAGAAATTAATCTGTGCGCATAACCATTAAATTTCCAAGGCTCAAGTAACATTACTGCTTTTTGAAAATATGCTATTAAGCCGTACACAAATGCTTTTAGTCTTTGCCTGCTTTCATATTGTGAAAAAGCTTACTCTTGATTTTTTTGAGCACCTGAGGGATGACCTTCTGGATGGTCAGAAATTTCTGCCCTGAAAATTCATGTCTTGCCCATGACTCCTTTCCCTGTGGAGGGAAAGGGGCAGTCTGTCTTCACAACATATTTGTATAACAATGGTTAAAAGACCATAAACTGATCTTGGTCTACATATTCCAGTCCTCCCAATAGGAGGGACCTTTCTCAAGTCAGGCATTTGCTGGACCAAAGCTCTCTTCATAGAGCTGTTACATTTATTACTGAAATGCAAGTCCCTGAAGGCCTGTTATTGGTTTTGGTGAGCTGCATGATGGTCTGGAACATTGAGATGTGTCCCTGAACTGCCTATTTCTGAAGGCTCTACTACACTCAGAGAAGTTATGCTGCACAGTGGGCATACTGAGGGACCTAGTTCTTTAGCAAAGAAGTGAAATATAAGTTGTGAAAGAAGAGCTGAACTCCAAAAAAAGCATTGCATTATTGCCAGGCTTCTCTTTTCTATCCAGCTAGGTCTTTGAATAGACCAGTGTGAATTTCTGATATCAAGGGAGCAAGAAAGTCACAGTTGCATCAAAGGATGTAAAGAAAACTAGAGGAATTACAAAAGACGATTGTGATCGCATAAAGCACTGGATTTACAGATGGCTTGCTGAGCACTGTTTAATATTACTTTATAAAATGAGATTGTTTTATGTGTTTGGTCAAGAGTATCAGAAATCTATAGGAACAGATGCTGAATACATCTACCAAAGTGCCCAAGCTACTGTTAAGATTATTTTATGAAATTTGTAGGACGGCACAATATTATCTCTGTGGTGAGATGGATCTTTCAGGAAAAGATAGTAATACTGCAAACAAAGAATTTACTGCAAAATGGGATTTATTCAGCATTTTTGCAGGCAGACGACTGATTGCATGAAGGATTTGTTATTGGTAAATACAAGGAGAAACAAAGAAGAAATAATGAAGTACAATAAAGTCTTTTGTATCCCCTCAAGTGCAACAAGAAAAGAAAGAATGAAAGCAAGCTACATAGGGAGCTGGAGGAATACCTGTTCATGGGTTGGATATGTTGTATCTTTTGAATCCTAGTAAACTTAATTCCTTTGCTCCAGTTTACTATTTGGGGATTCCTGGGGTGGCAAATGTGGATGTTCAGCTTTTACAGAATAGTGACAGCCCACCTCTGCTCTGCCAGTTAAATTGGGCACAAGTTTATAGAATATTGAAAAAGAACTGAAAAAGTTGAAACCCCCTTAGTCATCTGCCAAGAGATCAGAGCTAATTTGGAACATAAAGACAGGCAGGATTTCTCTTTCACGAAATGCATGGGAGTTGCTACTCTGTGTAGAAGTGTGAAGATGTGTTCATATTCTGTAATGTATCAGATTTTATTGCAAACTGAAATTACTATCTTTTTATGTAACCAAAATTTATTTATGTTTCTAATGGATGCAGGAATGGTTCCAATCAGTTGGCTCCCAAAATATATAGATTGAAACCATGAGATTGTTTAGGGAATTCCCCTTTCACTTCGTACATGCTGCATGAAATTAGTGAGAGCACTGAATTACTTGAAGAGCATTTTGGTGACAGGCAGGAATGAGAATTTAGAAGCAAGTTTAGAGAGGGAGAATGTCTTCTTCCCACTCCAAGTGTTGAGACAAGAATAGTTCAGTCCAGTAGTTCCCAAGAGAAGGCAAGACCACAATGGAAGCTAGAATCTCCTTTCCTGTAGGGAAAAGAAGAATAATTGTTGAGTATTGGTATTCACAGTTGCTTTAGCATAAATTCTTTGAATTATTTCATAGCAATTTTAAATTTCTTTTCCTAGTGGTTAAAAAAAAAATTGCTGAAGTGTAGCTGATGTACCAGTTTACTCCTCTACTAAGGGAATCGCTTATCAGAAACTGAAACAATTAAAAATGTTGCACCTTCCTTCTGCCTTCTGTTGCTGGATTTTCAATTTTACAGCGGTATTTTCTGTGTAATTCTCTGTGTAATTGCTGTGTGAAAAGCATACAAAAAAAATCAGTTCTGGAGGGACCAGATGCAGAGGAATAGACTGAATAACACTGGTAATGAATGTAGTGGTATAATTTCAGACACTGATTGAAGGATAAGGAAAAGCTCTGCTAATCTTTCAGATTAATCTTCAACAGATGATAATCTTAAAATTGGTGTTATATTTTACCCTTTTTATGTTTCGTATCTCAGTATTTAAAAAGTGTTCATTAGATTGTTGGGGTTTCAGCAGTCAGTGATAAATGATGGATACTTGGAGTCATATAGCTTGAGAATGTGTGGAAGGGTACTTTGTAGAAGTGGGTTACCTCTTGTACTTACTCTGAAAAACATTTGAATTCACATTTAACATCAGGAATCTGAGTACCCTCAAGTTAACCATTACTGAAAGTGGACACTGAATGCTCTTAAGCCAAAGCTGAGTGCATGCATCCTGCTTAGGAAAGCCAACCTGACTGTCAGAGTCGGCCGCGGAAATGGCTCTCCCAGATTCCATGGCCGTTCCCAGGCGCTCTGCTCGCCCGTTGCGCTGGCACTCGCTGGCATGGCAGATCTGCTGCCCTGGCTGGGAGGGGGGTTCACTGTCACTGCAAGGAGAGAGCAGATGGTCTGTGTGCCCCTCACTGAGGCCACTGTGGCACGGAGGGGCAGAGCTGATCTGCGGCTGGGCTGTCCTGCTGAACGCACCGCTTGCCGTGCGGTTTGCTCAGACCCTGTCTGGACTCTCAGAGGGACAGGAGGCTGGGGCTCCTTGGTGCCAATATGTTTTTCCCATGGCTGCCTTCCTGGAATTGCGATCCAGGGCCCCTATTCTGTGTCAGAAGCTTTCCAGAACTGGGGCCAAATCTGGCTTGCAGAGTATCCATCCGAATTTCCTCCCAGGCAGCGCAGCGCTCTGAAGGACAGGAATGGTTAGATCTTCTGTGCAATCAGAAAGATTACCTAAGTGTAAATTGTGTGAAAGGAATAGATAAGAGTGGTTTTTTTCCTCTCATTCCACAGTAGTTATTTAAATTTGACAGGTGGGGTAGTGCATATAATATTACAGTTGTATTAAATAATTTGAGTGAGATAAAAATCGGAAAGGATTACTTGTGTTCCTAGATGATTCCTGGTCATGTGTTATTTGCAGTGAGACATGTTACCATAGACATGCTCTAAAATTCCAGTAGTATTTTTGTGTTTGAAATAGGACAAAAGTTACACCTCTGAGTAGTTAACAATTTATAACTCTTTTTAGTTTGGGAGAATATAGTGAACCCTATAGTTACTCCTAGGTTTATCTCAATTTAACTGTAACATAATATTTAAGCTTCACAGTTCCCCACTGGCTAGTATTTTTTTTTTTCTCTTGGTTACTTAAAAGTCTGAACCATGACTTCCTCCTAGAATAAAATAGGAATGAAGACTTCTTGCTGTAGGTCTAAATTTTAACTGGGGAATTGGAGCAGAACAGCCACTAAGTGAAACTGCTCTAAATCTCAGCCATAGAGGACGTAACCTCTGTTTCTTCCTCAGCTGTCAAATAGAATGCCCTAGTTCCTTTTTCCTTTGTGTGTGGTTTCCCTCTGATATAGTTTTTACTAACAGATACTTTATTACAAAATATTCTGAGCTGACTTCTATGTTATTAGATGCTTAGGAGCTTTTATGAATGTCTCCATAAAAATATATGGCATATCTGTAAAATGGATAAATCTGCACTCTGCTCTAATGTTTTAAAACTGGAAACAGCGTGTGCACACAAAAAATGTGGTTAGATAGAAAATTGTCCTTAAATCAGAATATTTCTATGTGGTTTGCAAATCTAATGGCACTGCTGAAAAATATTAGGCTCTTTATTAATCTATGGGTTTATAAAGTAACTTAGGAAGGACAAGAGAAAGTATTAGCTAGCTGGGGCAGGAAGACTTTTCGTGCCATAGATTCAAAGATGGTTTAGATCAGTGTCACTCATAATATTTTGTAGTAATAATTGTTGTATTGATGTGATGTGTCTGTGGAGTTACTAACAAGCAGCTGTGTCATGAAAACAGCTTCTCCAGTTGTCATTCTTGGGGATGCTTCCAGCAACACTGGAAGCTGTGGAAAGGTCATAGATGAGGACACATTTCCAGCTGGTGATGGAGTGTGGGAGAGAAAAAATGTAGTTTTTGTATGTGGCTGTATATATTCTGCAAACAGAGGGATTCCATTCTGGTCACAAAATTCTAATTATGTTGCACTATTGAGGTTTTGTGCAAACATGATTATTTCTTTAATGCTATGGGAGAGTATGCATGAGTCAGTTTGTAATTCTGTGCCATATTATGACTGTTCTTAAATTCAGATAATAGTAAATATAAAACATGTAAAATTACAGTGCAGTTCTTAAAAGATTATCATTATCACTGCTTTGAATGTTGTGTACATTTATGTGAGTTTTATGGATGAAAATAATAGATGCAAGAGATGTCTTAGAATAATAGTGATTAGTAGTTTGATGTGGTATTTATTTGTGGTATTACATCACCCAGGAGGTACTTAGTTGAGTTTTTAGATAGCCTAGGTAATTGTTTCTTGCTGTTTCTTTCTGCTTTCTCTGGATGTAAAATGAAGTCCTTGACGAGACTGAGACTGGAAAGAAAAAGTGGGGGGAGGGGAAGCTCACTTTACATCTTGGTAATTATATCATAAAATGCAGCTATTGAAGAGACCTAATTGCTATGTGACTGTCGCCTGTATCTTGCTGTGAGCATAAAAGAAAGCTGTAGAAATTGTAGCTGATACAGATATCATTGGAAAGGAGATCCCACCTACTGAGGAAATCCAACCATCTTTAATGTGGCAAATAATTATGCAACCTGCACATGGTAACAAACTGAAGTCTCAGTAAAACTAGGGTAATGTAAATTGAAACAGGGAATAATTAATGCACTAATGCATTTTATGCCTACTGTGCTCATCTAGTACTCAGATTATTTTGTTAAATGTAATAAGAATTGTAAAAAGAATAATTATATAATAAAGCTAACTTCACCAGAAATTTGAAAAGAAACAAAATTGCTGAAACAAAGTGAAGCAAATTGTAGATTATTTATTTTCACCTGTCCTTGTAAAATAGAAGTGTAATTTTTAGGTATGCTACTTACATACTGAATTGAAAAAAGTTAATAGGAGAGGAGGGAATCAGGAAATCAATATAATCAGAAATAACAGCAATATGCATGTTAGTCATCTACTCAAGTCAAAAAACATAATGTGCTTCTGATTATAAAACCTGAAATTAAGGCAAATTTCCATAACCATAATAAAAGACAAAAAGATGGATTATTACTGTCAAGGCAAATGGATATTGAATGGAACCCATCCCCAAAGAAAGTAATACAAAATCATTTTTGGAGTTGAATTCTATGAAACAGTAATTTTCTTAGTTTGTAAAGCCTTTTTCTTTTTGCTCATGTTTTTGATACTGAAAAAGACACCATTAATTTTAGCAAGGATTATTTCAGTAGGCCAGTCTGCTGAACTGGATCAAACTATTTCCAGCACGCCCCTGTCCATAAACATTACAAAGTCAGGGGCCAGGTTCAGGTAATTATCTTGGAGTAAAACTTTAGTCCAGTAATGCTTTTTTGGACCTCATTTGGTGAGTGAAGTAGTTAATCTCTTTGTTGCCAAAAGTTTGGTGTGGATTTATTTTTTTGAATGTTCAGTCCTGTATGTTCATTTAATTTTGTGTCATTTAATCAGCTGAATCTGATTGAATGGCTGTGTGTATTACTTTTAGTGAGTAAGGTGGTAAGTTCTCCTGAGAGGTTCTTCCTATGTGGAGCAGAGAAAGATAACCTTGTCCTGTAGAAAATATCAAGAGTACATCTGCTTTGCATTAATACAAAGAAAAGCAAACCTTTAAGGCCAAATCCACCTTGAAGAATTTAGCCCTAAACTTAAATATTCTTGGAAAAATAGATTTAAACTAGAATCTTAGGGAAGAATGCTTGGAAATGGCTCAAACCTTTGCATATATGTCATCTGTTTGTTGGCATATGCAGTTTGTTTCCTGTAGGTTATAGATCAACTTGGTAATAGACTGTGTGCTGATCTTAAGAAATACTGTTTTGAAGTGACCAGAAGTATTTTTTTTCTGTGATTGGAAGCTTTGGACAGATGTTAATCCGTAGTGCAAATGCAGTAAATAACACAGTTCTTATTTAGTTTAGTTGTGCCCTGCTTGGCCTGTGTGAAACAGCAGTGATTACTTTTCTTTCAAAAAGTTTCCACACAAGGTCTACTGTTCCTCAAGCATTGCTATTTTTAAAAGTTGGCTTTGTCTTTCACCTGTGTAATATGCAGATTAAAAGGAAGAAAGAAATGTACTCAGACATTTAAAAACAAACAAACTAACCCCCTAAAAACTTCCACTTTATTTGCTAGTTTTCAGAATTTAGCAAAACTTACCATTTTTTCATTTTGCTCTTGTGAAATACCAAGATTCACATCTGGTACAGTATCCAGCACCTTAGTCAAAGAACTGTTGTTATAGAGCAGATAAGATTAAAAAAAAGTCATTGGTTTTGATGAAAACCTGCACGAACATTGAGGGGAAAAAAGCCAAAGTTACCATAGCAACCACCAGTGCTTTAGAAAATAGCTGAGTAAAAAGAGCAGAAATCTAACAGAAAATATGAGGGCCATTTCATAAAGCATTAAAAATAAAAATGAAATTTAAGGCAAATATGATTACTGCTCAGCTTTTATCTTGGAAATCTCTGATAAGCAGCAGCTTGTCTTTATTTAAAAATAGGCCCACTGTTGATGAAGTTTTAGTGTTTAGTCTCCATTAGACCCTATTAAGGCGATACCTTTGTGAATTTAGTTAAAAATTATTGAAAGTTTTGTGAGTTGTTGTTTGTTGGGGTTTTTTCTTACCTTTTTTTCTCTGCAAATGGTTTTCTGAGTGGCTGCAGTCTTAATCTATGCAGAAGAGTGGGCTCTGAAAATGTCCTTTATGGTATTAACATGACCAAAAGTCCTACTAATAGACGTGGTCCCACAGTGGCACTACTGTGAGTTCTTCATGAGGTCAACTGATCACGTAGCACTGCCCTTCAGGACAGGAGTGGAAATGGCAGCTTTAAAATTCATGGACATAAAAATTTCAGGAAGTGGCTACATTGGTAAGTTTAGGGGTGTGAACTGCCCATTCATAGCACCTTAAGTACAGTCTGTCACCTGTGCCTTTTATCTGAACCTATAATCTGATGCCAGTGATTAACTTAAAGGCTGAGCTTTGATACTTCTTTTGTCTTTTTTGTCTTTTTGAATGGAGTCAGCACTGTGCAGTGCGTTGTTATTGGGTAAGAAGTCTGGTGTTTTGTCTATATATTGCTTCATAGTTGTGCAGGATTAGATTTTATGTGGGTGAGCATCAAATGTACATGGGATAAAATGGCAAGCATCTTTTCTTTCCTAATTTCTGTGAAGCTGTTGTCTTAAATTTGATCTTAGTCCTCATAAAGCAAAATGGCCCATGTTGGAACCTTAACCAAATAAGAAAACTATGAAAAAAACCGCTTTAATATTCTGTCCTGAAAAACTGCTTCATATGAGAATTGAAACAATGTAAAAGTTTGAGTATGAAAAGGGAAACAACAAACACTTTATCCTTTCTTTATAATACAGTCCGATTCAATTCTTACCTTCTCTTCAAAGGACTGTGTTGTGTGCTTGGCTGCAGCACAGTTATCCCCTCCCATTTTTAGAAGATAATTCTGTGTGTAGTAGGAGATGGTACTTAACTGTCCTAGACAGAGCTGTAGCCTGGGGCTTTGCGTGCATGTCAGAGCAGTTGTTACTGGCATCTGTTTCTTTTGGGAAAAAAAGGCATTGTTTCTGAGCAAACAGATTTTGGTTATTTTATAAACCACTGCGAAACAGAAGTATTTTTCCTCTCCTCTGGTCTCATATGGAAGTTTATAGAAGGGTAAAAAGTCTTGCGTCATTCCCCAAAGTCTTCCTGTGCATCCAAATGAAACATCTGTGATGAGTTCCGAAATGGAAAGTGGGTACAGCATTTGTTCTCCTCTTCTGTTGTCAGAGTTACAAATGCACGTCTGTAGGGAAGTGAGAACTGAAACTGAGTAAGTTGAAATCATGAAATAACGAATTTTGTAAGAAAGAAAGGTGGTGTGAATTTCTGTAAATGCTTAAGGTCCTTTCTCTGGAAAATTCACATGGAAGATCTAGAGGCACTTTGGCACTGATCTCCTGTTTAGTTGCCTCATCTAAAAATGTTCTGTAGTGCTTCTATAGCACAACTTCTGCTCCAGATCAAATGCAACAGTCTTCTTACTCCAGTATGGGAGTTCTTCCCTAGGAATAACTAGGAAAAGGATGCATTCTGGACAAGATCAGTTTAGTGTTTCAGTACAAGCCTTACGTGGTATATTTAATTAATTCTTGTCTATTATCAGTTTGGGGTTTGACCTGATAAACTTCTCCAATGTGACTGGACTTCATGGGGTAGTTTTGTGCTGGAGCAGTGGATTATAAACCATCCAGGTAATGAGCACAAACTGTGGTGGAACAACCTGGAGCCAGGACAGAGGCAGTGGAGGTGCTTGTTCTACTGCAGCTGGACTATGTCACGAGTGGGTTTTGCTGCTGGATGACCCCTTGTTCTTGCAGCAGAACCCTTTGCACTGTGTGCCTGCCTCTGCCAGAGGCTTGATTCAAAAGTCCTGCGGAAATCTTCCAAGTCTCAGTGTGTGGCCTTGTTACCACCTAACAATCTGTTCAGACTCTGGAGTTTGTATGGTATGCTCTGACAAGGTACTGTTGACATGGACTTTGAATTTGAAACTCATAAACACCACTTTTTGAAACAGTTTTCTGTGACATCTCTGTTAAGTTCCTGCAGAACTTAATACAAGCAAAATAGGTATTGCTGTCTTGCATTTTTTGTGCTGTGTTTTTATAGCTGTGTGAAAACTTAGCAGTGTAGTGCTGTTGATGGGTTGTGGAGGCTTGAAACATTATATTGTGAGAAAATACTGTCTGTCACTAATGTCATGAGGTAGGAACACAACTGACTGACCTCTGACTATTTTGGTAGATGAAACAAAACCCCACTAGGTGGTGCAAGTCAATAAACCACCTTGCAAAATACTTCTCTCCAGATGAATAAACTTGTGGAAAGGGTATCTTTGACCAAATTAAAATATATTATTTGATTGTTTGTTAGGGTTTTTTTCATTTGTGGTTTTGTACAATAGTTACTAAAATTTAATATTTAATGCTATCTTAGCCTGGTCTTTTCCACATAACAGCCTTCCTACAAGCTGACTGAGGCATTTCCAGAATTGGCATCTGCTTGGAGTATTCCCTCTCAGGATCTCTCTTGTTGCAGTTTATCCTATGTTTCACTTTGCATTTGCTTACCTTTATAGCTCTACTGTGTACATATAGTCAAAAGTATTTGTTTGTTCAAAGAAAAGATTTCAAATAGTAATTACAGTAAGGTACTGTCATTTTACAATGGAGTGAATAAGGTTCCATTAGGAAATAATTTTGACTTATTGTGTATTTGGTTAGTCTGTAAGGGTGGATGTGTGTGTCAAAGAGATCAGTAGTTCTATTATGTTTTATTTAGAAATAAACAAACAGAAAACCACAAAACAAAACTCCAGACCTTCATTGTACTCCTGAGGTGACTATAATATAACCTCACCAGTTTGTGCTGTGCTTGGCTATGCCGTTGTCTTAAATTCAGTCTGTATAACGTGTCAATATCCTCTGCTGTCCACTGAAAACACCTCTTGTGCAATGATGGTTTTACTGAAGATGCAGTGGCCCATACATGGTCAACATGTTTTTATAGCCATAAGATCAGTAGCAAAGTTTTTGAATAACAAGAAAGCGCACATTCTTGAGATAGGTGAAAGACCCTCGGAATTTCTACCTGTGAAGAGCCATGAGCGCTCTCGTTTTCTTGTCAGTAATGGTATTTTACCAGAGTTGGTACGGCTTCCCTGTGGACTGCAGGCTGGCAGCTCTGGTGGGAAGGCAGCGGCGAGCAGAGCCCTGCCTGTGCTGGGGGCAGGGGCTGCAGGGAGCGCTGTGGGCTGCTCGGCGCTCAGCCCGACGGCATCGGGCACCAGCCCCTGCTCCCTCCGTGAGCACGGTGCCTCTGTAAGTACTGCATCAGCACCGTGCCACCCAGGACTCTCTAATGACACAGCAACTGCAGTCACTGAGCGGCTCTCTAGTGAAAGTTTAGTGTATTACTGTGCAGTATATTTACTGAAATGGAAATTTTTCATTTCAGAGTGACTTAGGTATTCATCAGTTGGGATGAGTGTGTTTGCCGCATTCATCCGAGTGTTGACAAATGCAGCAGAATCAGGATTTTGGGTTGGTGTTTTGATTGGGGGTTTTTGTGGTGTTTTGTTGCTGGATTTCTTTTCCTAGGAAATAAGACTTGAAAGTATAAAAATCTCATACCCCTGAAATCTCAGTTGACCACCAGCCATAAAGAATATATACACTAACCACAGTCAACACATACTCTGAGTTTTGCAATAAGATTCTGTTGTACTGTTTAGCCTCTACAGAGTACACATGGAAAAATTGCAACAGAGGTATTAGTCTTAAAATGCAGAATGAAAATTGTCTTTTCCTTAGTTTCCTTGGGCAGAGGGTCGGTACACTCAATCGCCATCATGCACTTTTGGCTATTACTAACTCCAAAGCCAGAGTAGAACTGTATGGTGATACAAGTAGAAGAGCCTCGTGGTATGTCTATTAAAATACTTTGATATTCCTGCTGTACAAAAATTCAGTGCCAATGGTTTTGGTTACTTATATTGTAGTAGTGTGTGGGAGTCCCACTCATGAGTGAGGATCCACTGTAGCTGAGCAATGAACATCTACCAGAAGTATACACACCTTACACCATGGTGTTCCCATTCAAAGTACTCTCCAGCAGTCTTTGTGACAGGTACATTGAACATTCATGAAAATGTGAGAGAAAATGCGTGATTTAAGAAGGAAGTTTGTTTACCGTGAAACATGTAAAACGTGAAGTTAAAAGGTACAAGACAGAATGTAAACTCTTTACTAGACTTCATGTATTTGATAATGTAGCATGTAAAATTCTTTAGAATGAAATCTTTTGACTCTTGCCTGCTTTGTGCTTCTCTTAATTTGGAGTTTTTTTCTTAAGCATATTACTGTGTAACTGGAATTGTTCCATTGTTTCTCTAACTGTTACTTATTCCATCTGAAGGTGTCAGAAGAGAAGTCTGGCTTCATTATCTCTGCTAAATGAACTTTTAATTTTTGCCTTAGTTTCAAAGTTGCCTTTTATGCATACATGTCTACACACACAGCCACGCTATATATATGTGTTTGGGGTTGTGAAAGACCTTGCAAAAGCACTGGAGAGTTTGTTCCTTTACATAAGGTGCACTGAGAGGCTGAAATTCTAAAAACTGAGTGACAGATTGGCATTGTGATTTTTTTTTTTGCTTACACAGCCTCTTGGTGCTGGTGTTTATTGATAATGTACACTTACCATTCAGATTTACTGATGCAGTGTTCTGTAGATTATAAAGGTTTGCAGAAAATTACTTATAAATAATGGAAGAACCTACCATAAGAATGAGATAAAGATTGAGATTAAGTTAAAAATACTAGGCCTCCAATCTTGTTGAAGTTATAAATCATTTTTGTGTAAACCGTTGCATTTGTATAAAAGGAAATAACGTGGAACAATCCTCTGACAAAAGAGTGAACTTGCTATTTTTTTCTGTTTTATATTTGAAAGTAAAGCCAGGTGAACCCATTTGTTGTATATACTCCACTGTTATAAGACAGTCTTAGAAAGTCATGGTCAGCTTAAGATTGGGCATGACCGAATACTGAAGGTTTAATTTTAAAAGTTTAGATCCCATTTTCTAAAATAGCTATTTAATGTTAGTCTTTGATAGACATTTTTGTTAGTGTAATAATTCTACTAATTCTAATATTTTTACTGTCAGCTAGGTCCAACCCATATAGGTTGTTGAAAAATGTGCTAATTAATTTCTTAGGAACTGACATTTCATAGAAGTAGCTTTTGCTTTATTGCATTATAAAGAAGGTCTTTGATGATTGCTTAAACATTGCTTGGTATTTACCATGCTGCAGAATTGATATGTAAATAAAAGCAAACTTTGTAAATAAGCTTTTCTCTGTTAAAATGGTTTTATCTCTTTACTCTTGCAGTAAGACAAATAAGTCTGTACAGAGAATTGAAGGTAAGTGTGAAGAAAGGGGAGGAACATGCTTGTAGCCCTCAGAGCTGTTTGTGTTACTGCTCTAGCCTTTTCCCTGGGAGACTGCAGAGAGAAGGGGTGCTGATAGCCTGTGGCACGCTCTGGGCTACTGCATCTGTCCCTTCCCAGCAAGAAGGGGTGAGGTAATCAGAAATCTGGACTTGGCAGGTGTCTGAGATGCCAGATTTTGTGTCAAGTATTTGGATTAGAAGCCACCTGTGAATATTAAAGTTTGGCTTCTCCAGCCTATTGCTTGGCTTTGCAGCTAGGAATAACTTGCAAATCCAATCTTGTGTAGGTATAGCTGATAGATACTGGAATTATTACAGCACTGAACTGAACACAAGGATGCAAAGTCCCTCTTTCTGTCCCTCAGGCCTCAGACCTAGTGGCTTGTCTCGATAGGGAGGGGAGTTCCCAAGTTTGTGTGCCTGTTGGGAGGCTGCAAGTGGCATGCCATGTGCTTGAGCCAGGATAAGTATGATTTGCTGCTTCTGCTTTTGTTCTTGGGACCACTGAAATTGTATGGGCTTAAAGGCTATAAAGTTTTTTAAGTCACTCTACTTAATATGGAACATTCTGGTTAGTATACAGTTATCTGTGGTGGACAGGAGACAAGTCGTTTTTGGTTCTAATACTATGAAATAAGTGAGGACAGACAGGCAGACCATAAAATACTAATATGAGGAAAAAGGGTGACTGCTTTAAGGGATCAAACATTAATAGATTCTTTGTTCAATATCAGCAGATTCAATAACCTGCAGTACCTTGGCCTCAGAGAATATAATGTCTTAGTGTTTGTATTTGAACTGGAGGTTTCATCTGCCATTAACAAGAACAAACAAACCAGAATGAAGACAAAAGTTATCTATATGTAACAGAAGATCATGGTCCCAGAGATAAGACTGATAAAAAGCATACATTTTATGCAGCCTTCTATGAAGCAAAGCCCTTGTAAAGTGGTTAGCAATATATTGTTACATAGGTACATGCATTGACAGGAGAATAAAGTATTTACTGCTGGCTGACTGGAATGCTACTCAATTCTGTCTGCTATGGCCCCTCTTAGGACCATTAAAGTTGTCTACAGAGAAGAACAGCACTGGTGAAAAAGGGGAAAACAGTTGATTACATTTTGTAGTATAGTGTTCTGTAATTCTTGGTGTATCTTGGTTGTCTGCATTATGGAAATGTGTTACTGATCATGCTGTTGCAAAAAAGATCAAAAGCAGCATCTAGTATTCAGCAGAGACATGATTTCGCAGTAAACCATTTCTCAAAAGCCCAGAACTGTAATTTTTATTATTAATTTCCTGAGCACCTAGGGTATAGCATGTTTCAAGAAAATCTGAGTCTATTACTGGTATCAGCATATGCTCTTTTATACACTTGTGGATAGATGTACCGTTGGTGCCTTCCCTTGTAACATCCTATCCATAGGGCCTGGGATCTGACAGGAGGATCAGCAGCCCTGCTGTAAAGGACCTTGAGGTGGAGATGGGCACCAGTGCCATCACCATCAATAAGACAAGCTGCGTACTGAGCTGCATGAGGAGGAGTCTGATCAGCAGATTGAGCACTACTGTTACTATTTCTCTTTGATGCTGCTGAAGCCCTACCTGAAACATTGTGTCTGGCATTTGGCCTTCCCTTCAATAATGATTTTGAGAGGGGTTGCCAAGATGGTCAGGGCAGAGGGCACACATCCTGTGAGAGAGGGGGTTGAGAGGTTTGGGCTTGCTTGCCCCTGAAAGGCAGAAACGTCATAGCAGGCTGCAGCTGTTTGGAATGCAGTCACAGAGGTGGTTAAAGTAAACTCTTCTTGTGGTAGCAGGAGGCATTGGCTGTAGGTTGTGGCTTAGGAGGTTCAGGTTGTGCGTGAGGAGAAATGCCTGCAAAGAAGGGTGAGTTAGCACAGAGAGGTTGTGAAGATTCAGCTGGGCAAAGCCGTGGCTGACCTGACCTCGTGTTGGGAGGCTGAACCGGATGATCTCTGAGAGTACCTTAGAAACAAGGTTTCTGTAATTCCATGTGGTTACCTCCTTTGATGGACTGGAGTAAAGAGTCAGAAGAGCAAAATAGGAAGCTTGAAATGCAGGGTTAAGGTAAAATGTCTGAGGATGGTTTTGGGCTGAGAACAGGCAGAGAACACTGCTACTTTGACAGATTTGTGTACTGAACTAAGCAGTCTCATGAGAAATTATAGCTGGATAGTACATTATGTGACTCATGAACTGAAAAAATAGCAATATATACTGTAGGTGTATTGGGACTTAAATAGTGTGTATTATGGGATTTTTAGAAGGTGCTTGTTGAAATGTGTAACAATGCAAACCAATACAGATACATTGTTTAGTTTGAATATGTGCAGCAAAGAACAGTCGTATTAAACAAAATGAACTTAGCTATAAAGACTAACTATGGCCACTAAATAATGGAATTGCTATCCTGGCACATTCCCAGGTTAATTCTTTGATTTTAAAACATCTTCCTACTGATTTTCCTGACTTGCAGTGCACTGGCAGGTGGTGTTGAATTGATCTACATAAAGATCAGGCACTATGGATAAACTTTCAGCTGTGAAAAATGAACAAGCATGCTTTATCCAGCTGAAAGTATAATTCCAACATGTTCTGGTAGCAGTATTTAAACTGGATGTGTGATGTGGTGGCATGGGAGGATTTGGAATTTCTTCTTTGAGATTCCTGTGAAATTCAGTCGTGGGTTTCCAGACACAGAGCGATAATTAATAACCTGTGTGGTTTTTAAGTACTCTTGGAAACATTTCCTGTGCATTTAGGAGGGAATGGATTCAAGGGGTAAATTTGCAGCCTTGGTTCTTAAGGACAACACATATGCACTTCAAACTGGATTGAACATTTGCTCAGTGAGGTGGGCAGTGTTTCTTTTGACTAGTTTGAAACATCTGTAGAAGCTCCTCTGATATTACTGGACTTGTCTTTATAAACATGCCCCAAGTTTGGGAAATTTGACACTTGTACTCTTTTTTTGTTGTTTTTTTTTTTTTCCCCCCCACAAAACCTGCCTGTTGTGAGAATGAATTAGCGTTAAGCAATGAGCACCTACTTTTAGCTGTGGACTCAAATGGTGATTTTCAATGATAGAGGAGAGACTTAGTGGGTCTTTTTATCTCCAGCTTTTGATTAGCATTTTGTGCTTCAGCAGCATCATCGTGTGGAAGTTTTAAATTAATTCAAAAGAGATTTTCTAATTTACCTAAAATGTGGAAGAGTTGAGATAACAAAATGAAGCCGTATAGGTCATGTGGTTTCCAGTAGCAGGAAAGCCAGTTCTGCTTACTTAAGCTAATATTCTTTTTAATTCCTTCCCTCTGTCTTGCCTTAGAATAAAAATAGGAGCAGGCAGAACAGAGAATCCCTTCAGCACCATTTTTTGACAAAAGTCATTGGCTAGAAAATAAGAGAGAGACAATACTGGTCAGCCTGTGTTAAAACACACTTTAGAATTCTATTACCTTTTTTTAGGATCTTAGGATGGCTAAGAATATGTGGCTTGACAAAGGTTAATCACCTGAAATTCTTCACATAAGAAATTGTGTGGATCACAGAAAGACAGAGGAAACATTTGTTGCAGTCAATTTTTATTCAGTTTATGAACTCAGTGTGTCTGGAAGACTCTGGGAACACCAGCAGACTTTTCTGTGATCAGGTCCAAGAGAAAGTGCTGTGCATTCACAGACTTCAGGTGTTTTTTAAACTCCAGGAATAAGGCTATGTGACTAGTTTGGGTCAAAATCTTTCAAATTTATTTGAAAAGAAATGAAGAGATTATAGAAAGTATTTTGCATTTCTGAACTGTAAGATGTTTTGCTGCTTTATATCACAGGAATATCTCTCTGTAAAGGCCAGCAAGCTAGAGTAGTTAATTTTTCTTCACAATGCAAGTCAGTAGCTTCCTTCTTCAAAACATTATAAAACTGATTGTGTCTAACACTGATTTAGTTTTTCATCGCATCAAAGATATTTTTGCTGTCAATTTTTTTTTCCTTTATCTGCATATTCTATTGTTCATTTTTGTGCAATCTTCCTTTGAAGCTGTCTTTGATAGTCAGCCATCTGCTGCAGTAGCTGCTGCAAGCATTACTGAGTGGAAGTCACAACATTTGTGGATGAGAATCTTGGCTGTACCTGTGAAATACCTGTACATTTCCACCATAGCTCCCTCCTCTCCTCATCTTTGGATGTGCAGTAGTGGCTTTGGCATCCAAAGGTGTTCAGACTGCACAGCAGTGAAGGGCAAAGATGAGTGTTAGCATTGTGGGACAGCCCTGTGAGGTCCTCCCAGATCAGCCCCCAGCTGCCCAGCCTAGCAAAGCTCAGGCTAGGGTAGTGAAGGAAGTTCTTTGCATTTTAGGTCTTCAGAGGGAGACATCCACACTCACCAGAGCAAAGGTTGCAGCAACAAAATGTACACTGAGTTTTGACCCTTTAACTAAAGAAACTGTGCCAGGAAGGAGACGTTCCTTCCATGAGGAAGTTCCCTGGAATGATGATGCTCTCAAGTATTTGCTTCTCTTCTTTGTGACTATCCATGTGGTAAGCATTCATGTAGACAAATCTGGCATTCTCTTGACGAGAAAAGCATTGATGAGCACAGTTTTAAGAGAAGAGCAGAGTTAAGCATGATCTCACCTTTTCAAGCACTGGTGTTTTCCATGTACCTTAGTGCTTCGGTTGTCTAAACATACCCAATTCTTAAATATGTATGAAGTTAGGATTTAACAGATAGATCAAGTACCTGGCATCAATCCAAGGTCTAATTCTTAATCTTCTGTACTATGGATATGGTAGATAAATTTCTCAATGGTCAATTTTAAAAACTATTCACTCAAACCCGACATAGCTCATTTCAGCCTCTCTTTAATAGGAAAGCTAATAACTTTTTCTGATGTGGTGCATAAAGCTCTGGTATTTTGTTTTCTTTTTATTGCCAGATGCAAGTGTGTTAATGTATTTACAGTCAATAAAGCTATCAGTGCTATACACAGGTTTAGATTAATAATTTCAGCCTTTCAGTCTTGGATATCAGGTTTAGGCACTGCTGTGTTATTTGCACCCCTTGGGCTCATGCTGACTGTCTGAGCAGTTGCAATGTTTCTGCTCAGAGCTACTTCTACAAGTGGGACAGCCCATTCCAGCATTTTCATTCACATTATTCAGAAGTCATGTCTCAAACAAGTCAGGCAGCACTTTAGCAGTACAAATCGCTTTTGTCTACAGAAAAGAAAGATGGTAATCCCCAAACCCCTTCTTCTCATGCGTTTTTGTCTCTGATAGCCTTTTGTACCCTGTTCACACTCTGAATTCCAGTTTGTATAGCTTCCAAGAGAGTTGGTTCCTTATTAGGACTTACCACCAAGGAACAAGAATTTCAAAAGAGATGCAGTATTACCTGTACATGGGTCATAGATGTGAAATTCTGTGACCTGTCCGATCCATCAAGTCTAGAGAACATATAAGAAGGAAGAAATACTAGCCTTAGTCCTGCTGTCTGTTATAACTAGTGAATGTTTACATTAACCCAGAGAGACAGGTTTTATGTTTACCTAGACTTTTCTCTCTCTTAAATGTCTTAACAGCCTATTTCTGCCATGAGCAAACCAGTTTGTGATCACACGTTGTACTTTTTTCTTCCCTGTATTTTTGTAATACTTGCACAAGATAAAATACATCTCTGCCCTAAAGCCACTGCAGCAATTCTGTGTAGAAGACCATGGGCTGGGTTAGCACTTGTGGGAGACTGTGCCACCTCCTCATGCTGGGAGTTTATTTTTCTTTAGCACACACTGACTTTCTCCCTCAAAAGTAAGCATGCAAATATAAATAAAAAATAAGGTATTTCACCAAATATCTTGACACATTTTACTGGATTTAGATTCACTTTCCACAGTTTCTGTTTCATGCTCACTTTCCTTCATCTAGGAGCAGTCGCAGTGGCAGTATAAAAATAGCTTTTAAATTGAATTTTTTGAGATCCTCCTCTTCTGCTATCTTTTACTGCTTCCCACTTCTCTTCTGATTTTACATTTCTTTCCAGTCTTCTCCCTGAAAATCAAGATCTCCTTATGCTTTGCATTACCAGCTGTCAGGCACGATGCCGTATATGCTGATATGCCACTGTGTTAGCTTGCTTTGCCACTGTTGGCAGCACTCTGCTGTCATGCTCAATTGAGACAGAAAGGACTGTTTCTTACTGGAAAATTAATTCATGAAAAACTACCTTTGTTTCTGTAATAGAATTGTTTTGAAAGAAATTAAACATACAAAGAAAACTGTATTACAACAAATTGGCCCTTAATTTTATAAAGGTTTAACTGTCAAATATGAATGAACTAAACACAGTGAGGCCAACTAATTTAGTGAAATTACAGCCTCAAATTGCCACATGTGATTTGAGCATAAATTCCATCAGCTGAGATGGTTTTTGTATTTGGATTTTTTTCCTGACATGACTAGTTCTGACCAAAAGGGAAGGCCTCAGAAATAATGCCCAGGCATCTGGAAATTATCTCTGGAAGGAGTAACCAATTTGCTTGTGTCCCTCTGTGAAAGGGAGAGAGACAAGGTCAGAAGAGTTGTATTGGAGATGATCTTTATCCTGATGTGTTCTCTTCCTCCACCCTGCAAAAAAGGAGTAAGTAGAACATCCTCTTCTGTGTTGACCTGTTTCTCCTCTCTAGGCCTTTCTATCCCTTAGGCTTTTTTGAAGAGGACTGCCTTTTACAGGTCATTCTGCCAATCTGGAGTGCTGGTGGGCTGCTGTTCCCAGGGCTAAAATGAAGGAGCAGTTTTGCAGCAGGTTTCTTTCTGCTGGGTACAAACTACCCTGATGGGCTTTCTTTGATCCGTGGCACAACTGACCAAGGTAACCAAGATAATTTCCTCAAAGACAGGATGAGGCTGCAGCTGTGCTTGTGAGTCAGGCTGATGTCCTGTCCTGCAGTCACGTCGTGTGTCATTGTCAGTGTGGCCCCTGTTACCTGTGTGGCTCGTCCCAGCTGGACAATGTCTGTGAGTGGTTCAAGGCGCAGCGCCTGCCTGGAGCTGCAGTTTGGGATGCAGCCCCTGCTTTGGGGGAGAGAATTCAGCCATTTGTGAGCTGTATCGTGGGGTTTGATCTTACTGGCCATGAGCTGTCTCTCTTCTTAGAGAAATGACTGGTTAAAGTAATGGTTTGTGCCCACTTGCAGGGGATTTCAGGCTTATCTGCAGGAGAGAAGAATCAAAATGCTTTTGTAGACTTGACAGTACATCACTAAATACATATATGAAAAGTTCATGGCATTAGAGCAAAAATTTTGAGAAAACAATTCTGAACTTCTCTTCCCAAACACTTGTGTGTGTGTGTAAACATTTTATAGTGTGGGTATATAAATGTAGATGTTTATTAAATAAATATTAAATTAAATATTAGGATATCCACCTACCTAATCTCTATCTTATAATTTATTTATATATAAAATGTAGTGTATAGTTCAAGTGACTTGGTTTTTTTTCAAAAGTAAATTAGGAAAAAATAAAACATCTTTCTTGATGTTGAAAGTCTCCTATCAGTGTAATTTCAATTTAAATCTAATTACTTTAAAATGCGTGTTTATACTACTCTCCCCTTGCTCTATTTTTTTTTTTTTAGTTAAGCCTCCAAAGGCTTAAAATTTCTTTGATAATTTTTCTTTATCTTTTTTAATCCTTTGTTATTTGAAGGAAAGTCTTTTTTTCCTGCAGTTGACAATGAGCGTGTTTGACAGGGCAAGGGAATGCTGATTCAGTCTAGGTAGAAAAAGTGACAAATGTACAAGGTCCTTGACACAACAGACAGACAGGCTTTTTTTTTTTTAATTTCTGCTCACATTCAGTTTATAGTAATTTTAGCTGTTACTTTTAGCTTTGAGTGTTTAATTTTGGGACTTGAGATATTCTTTTTTTTTATTCCGCCAGATTTGCAGTGTCCCTGTAAAAACTGTAGAGATAAGAATTCAAGATATTGATGAATATTGTATGTGTACAGTTGTTTCATATCTAGAACTATGGCTAAAAAATGGGTTTAGGTAGCTGGTATCCATAAATCAAGGTGTTGTGTCAGCTAACAGGCTCCCAGCAGAACAGAAGTAATCTCCAATTCACACTGACTGTGATGTGTTTGCCAGTCAGGACCAGTGACAGAAAGGGAGAATTGAGTGGAAAGGGTCCTTCTGCACACTGTGGTGGAGTTGCTGAGCCCCCTCTGATGGTTGTGCTGGACTACAGCAGCAGTATATTTCGTGTTAAAAATACGAGTTCATCATTGTCATATAATCCAAAAACTCTAAAAACCATATCGGTAAATGAGCTCTATCTGTAGAGCAGCTTCAGTGGTTCAGAGCCTGCTTATTTAATTTTTCTTAAGCACATTAAACGGTTCTAGGCAGGCTGTCACTATGATCTTCGAAATATTGCTGTGTTTCTTTTGTTCTCTGCTTTTAAATTTCTTATACAGTAAGACTTTCCTACTCTGTTCATTACAAATTTCTGGATATTCAGACTCTTATTTGAGCTTAAGGCCTTTCAAACCACAGCAGAAATTCAGTAGTGGAAAAGAGAAGAGACGTGCACTTTGCCCTCTCTTTTTCCACAGCCTGTTGACTCCCAGTGCAGACACTAAGCCTGTAGTTTCTGACTCTTACCTGGCAGCTGGTCAGCAGGTCAATTAACCCAGCAGGTGTGGATCCTTTTTGACTAGAATAGGTATTAGGTTTGAGCTTGAAAAATAATGTCTTGGCCACAGTTTTTGTCTGGAAATAATTCTGCATCAGCTTTAGAGAAGGGCCTTGTTTTTGTCAGGATCTTTTTTTTCTCCTTCATCTCTTGTCATAGTGCTCAAATTCCTGTATTCAGAACTCTTCAGAAAAATAGAGGAATGGCTGATGAAAAACTTGAGTGATACTTTGAAAATGTAGCACATGCTGTGCAGTTCCAGTAGATGAAAGCAGCATGGTTGAAGGGTTTAAAACCTGCTTTCATATTAATTTACTATCATTTAAATATTCTTTTAAGAGACTGCTTATGGATTCCGATTTTTCAACTGCAACCACAATTTATTCAAAGTTTAAAGGGTTATGATGTATATTCTTTGTGAAGTGTTCACTCTTTTTTTTCTTTTTTTTTTCTTTTTTTTTCTTTTTTTTTTTCACACTGGCTTTTTGGTAACCAGGAGTACTCACTGCATGAATATTTGTGGTGTTGAACTTCTGCCACATCTAAACACTGCTGTGCACTTGCAGCAAAAATGGGAAATGGTGAATAACCCCTCCTGTCTTTTAAGATGGTCATATTTGAATTATGTTAGCAGAATTGAGTGAAGAAGCTTGTATTGTTAACAGTGCTGAATCTGCTTTTTAAATGCATAAGACTTCTTTTCCGTGGGGATTTCAATCCAGCTTTCACCAGTCCTTGTTGGCCTAAAATGAAATTTAAAGGTTTTGTTAGGTTTCTGCTGCTAAATTTGTGCTTTATGTCAGGGAAAAAAAAATCCACAATATTATGCACATTTCTGTTTACTATAAATTTGTTCTTTCACTCAACTTTATAAGAAATACATTCCATTACTGTCATAAACCACACTTTTTTTTTCACCTTAAGCAAAACAATATCCCTGGAACACTTTATTTCATTAATTTAATTTGGTAAACATTGTACTAACTGTGACAAACATGAACTTATTTTCTTCCCAGGTTTCCAGAGGAGGAGTTGGCAACAGAGCCACTAAAATATGCTGAACAACTTCCTGTAGCTCAGATAATACACCAGGTAAGTCTTTCTATTTTAAAAAATCCTTTGAGAATAAGGAACATCTGTAATACTTAAATTGCTTTTCTAGGTCACACGGAATTAATGTCCTCATGCTGGAAGTATGTATAAACAAGATACTCTTGTTCAGATGACAACTATTAAATTATAAAAGTCTCATTCTGAACATGGCAATGAAAAGATGCTTGCTGTATGACATGGTTAGCACTTCAGAGCCACTTGTTAAAATTGTTGTGTGTCTGCTGATAGAAAAGAAAAAAAATCCATTAATTTCTCTGAATTTGCATCTTGACCTAAATCATATTCTCCTTCCTGAAAAAGCAGCCAAAGTATGGAGTCATTATTGTGGAATAGTTGTCATGATGAGTTGAGCAGGGAAAACAATCTCTCCTCCTAACACAATTCTGAATTAGCACCATTTTTATTTCTAACTATAGCAGTGTCATCATACTTGCTGCTTTGAACAGGGTTTTTTTTGTTTGCTTTTTGTTTTGCACAATTTAAAAAAAAAAGAGGTTTATATTTTTCCTGGATTGTGCCTTCTAACTTTGTCTTTATTTGAATGCAATACTGTACTATTGATTTTAGTAAGCAGGTTAGGGATGATGTGGACATGCAAGCTGGAATTGAAGTTTTTATTCATGGCAAGGAGAAGGAAGAGATCTTTTCTGTGCAGAAGATTCTATATTCCCTTCTTGCTGTTTCTCAGAGTTCAAGGCCTAGTTTTCAATCCATCCTGCTGGTACATCAGGTACCCAGTCTGCATTCAGATGTCTCCTCATTCTTTGCTGTCAGCCACAGAGGGCTCTGCCTGTTGTGTGGGAAAGCTTATGGCTAAATAATGTACATAAAATTTGTGTCAAACATGATTGGGGAGACTTAGCATCCCCCTTCTTGGGGATGCCTTAAAGGAAGCAAAATTACCTATTCTGTTGCAGTCATTTGGAATTTTCTCAAAATAAATAATTGTAGAACTTTGTAGATGTGAGTCCTGCTTCAGGGACAAGTAACTACAGTTTTCTTAAGTCAGGACCAAACGGGTCACATTACTGTTTTCCTAATGGTATCTTGGCCGTATGGAATCTTTCAGGTAATCAAGTATGCTCTGAAAAATTGACCTGAAATTGGGGGAAGATAAGGACATACTGGGAGAAAAAATGGTGCAGTCCATTCACTGCCTTGAGATAAGGAAAACTTCTGGGCTGAAAACTGGGACTGGGTACTGGTCAGAGTAGCACTAAGCCAGATAGGCAATGTTAGATAAAGCTGTGGTTTCAGGCTCAGCTGTTTGAGCTTGAAGATCAACAGGAACAAATAAAAGCCTGCTAAGTCCCTTAATAGAATTTTGTAAACAATGTTATGTGTATTAATTATTATCATAGATCTTCCCAAATACCTTTGTCAGTAAGTGTTTTAAAGCATTGAGTCTCATGCTGCAGGCAGTGCTGGTTTTACCTTAAAGGAAACAAGCTTTATTTTAAAACCTTAAAGTGTACAAGCCTTTCCTGCAAGTTGTGGACACAAGGGATTTTTAAACTTTTGGCTGAAATCTGCACCTTTGGGAAGAATTTCTGATGTGTTCAGAACATGGAAGATTGGAAATCAGGACCAGTTTGTATGTCAGGAACTCCCTGGTGTTGTCAGAGCTTCAAATGACCCAACAGCCTGCAAATGTCACATTTTAAATTCTGTCTTCATGCCTGACTCTCAGCATAAATGAATTAAACAGCAGAGCAGGCAGCCAGTCAATATGTTCTTAACAGTGAGAGTGAGCAATGAAACAGTTTGGGGGTTGTTTGGAATCAGTAAATAGAAAGTGCATGGAATGGCTCACCTAGAGGAAAATCTCAAATAGGAAGCAGAATTAACCTTTAAAATGGTCGAGCAGACAAAATGTCATAGCAATATTTTTACAGCATTAGGTGGATAATAACCACAGAGTGTTCATTTGGCTACTGTGTGTTACACTGCAATAGAATATTGTACTGTGGAAAGACAAAAAGCTGGGTTCATGTACTTATCTGTTTGCTAAACTTGCCAGTAGTACAGAGCTGGGGTCTGCACAAGGCAGGAGAACAGACCCAACAGAACTGCAAATATCTTGGATGCAGAGAAGTCAAATAAAAGGACCATTATTTAGCTGTGGTGACATGGAGTTTGGCACCATGCCCTGCCTGTGTGTGAGGCTGATGCCCTGGCTGAGCCTGTAATCAGCTGAGCATCACTGCACCAGCATTGTGCTGAATTAGCTGCAGAGAACCCCTTGTACCCTTTCTGAGGGACCTGGCACAACTGGGAAAAGTTGTTCAGGGGACTTGTTATATGAACAAGGCTTTTTTTTTTTACTCTAAGAAATAAGAAGGAAATGATCAGAAACTAAAAAGTGACAACTTAAAAACAGTGAAGAGTATTTGTGGTGTTATGATGCTGTATCCAAATGGATGCATACATACTCTAGACATACATAATAGCATCAGTGCTGTGTATTTATAGCATAAATATACATTAAAATTTCACAGTGGTGGACAGGTATCCTAAATCAATATAATGTATAAAGTACGTTTTAATTATACTTGTTAGCCGACATAGCCACCAGTGCTATCCAACTTCCACTGTAAATTTATTCTCCTGACCACTACTAAAATGCTCATTGTGCTTTTAACTGAAATAAAAAGCCTCTAGTGCTTGGTAAAGGAATGCAGTCATTAATATAAACTTGTAAAAGCTGAGCTTTCAGAGTAATGCTCACATGAGACAACCTTTTTAATGAGATTCTCTCTGTACAGCCATGCATACAATGCTGCTACTCAGAGTAAGTTTATGCTACTTAAAATAAGGCCAAGAAAAACCCCAAACCAGAACCCAGAGCAGAAAAAGGAGAGATTACTTTAATTTTGCACTTGTCTTTAGTCAAAACAGGTCTGGTGGAAGAACAGGGCAAACTGCATTTGAGAAGATTGTTTCCATTTATCATAAATGATATTCATTGCTGGCCTTGCAGTTCAGCAAGTCATTTTAATAAAAGTACCTAACTTCAGTGCCAGTGCTTGTGCTTGAAATGTAACTGTGTGTTAACATTTTCAGCCTAAGCAGGATTTAGGATATTGAAGAGACTTAAATTGTTATAGGTGTCTTACTGATGGAAGAATTTTTCATTGATGAAAGGCACATTTCAGAAGATAAACATCAGATCTCCTGATGGTGTTATAATTGAAAACAAAATGAAACAGCAAATTCTGACCACGATCAACTTGCATACTTATTTTAGTCTATTTCAAACCATTAAGCAGATAAATGAACATGCTGTTAAACCAGGATGGTATTTCAGGAAAGTGACTTGCAGCCTGTAGTGGAAATTGCACAATTTACTTGAAATCTGACATGGTTTACAGTTGCACATTTACTTAAAAATAAGGAGCTCCTTGGGTATTTTTTCATGGAGGGAATGTTACATGTAATATCCAATTAAATTAGATTGAGTTTCCATTTGGAGATGAAAGTTTGTTTGGTTTGTAGAAGTTTTAAGCTGTGCTTTTCTGTTGCCTGTCCACGAGAAGCCTCAGTGGCAAATGCCCTTGGTAGTTGAGGAGATCCCTGGGAAGCTGTGCCAGCCCGCCGAGGGAGTGCCGGGAGCTGCCACTGCCAGCCTGCCCTGAGGCTCTTGACTGCAGTCACCACGGGGAAATTAAATAGGAAATCTGTGAAAGGTGATGGCAGGGGGATCTCCAGAGTTAAATATGCACACACTGATGGCCATCAAAGGATACTGCGGGGTTGCAGTTCTGCAGTAAGTCCTTTGTTTCCATCATTTCTGTGCTTCTGTAACAAGTTTGCAGCCATGACCCACCCCACCCTTCCCACAGATAAAATCCTTTTGCTTTGAAGATCAATTTTTTGTTCATTTTCAGGGCCTCTTTCTCATGTTGTAGAGGGCTGTTATTTTATTGCATTTGTTGATGTTATTCTCGTTTCATGCTGATTTAATTGACAGAGGTTTTCTTTAGTAGCATTTGCCAGAAATTGTTGAAACAGTATTAAGAAAATAAAACATACTGTGTTGTATAGATTTTTTTTGAAGTATCTTTTTATTATCTATAACACAACAATTTTAGCTCTCAGACTTAAAATGTTTTCACAAACATTAAATTAAACTGGTTTTATGTGGCTTATGATTTTTGTGAAACGTTCGATATGAAAAGTAACCCATCACATGCTGATACAGTCTTGAAAACATAACTTTAAAATTCAGGGGTCACACTGGTGCCTTTCCCATTGCCTTGTAGCTGCCCTTTGGCAATTTATACGTTTCAGGAGTACCCCTCACTCCCAGTCTGCTTCTGTCCTGGTGGTGGAGTCTTGGTTCCTAGAAATGTTTTATAAAGCTATTAGTCTTCAGAACTTTGGTTAGGTGTGCAAGGTGTTGAATAGCACAGTAGTAACCCAGATTTTTTTTTTTATGCCAACAGTAGGTTTTGTTTATGAATATTAATTTATTAAAAATTCTAAAGTACTTTGATAAGTGATACTTGCATTTTACTGTGTCTTTACAGGCTAAGAGGTTCAAAAGCAACTTGTAATACTTAGATGTCTCAGGTTCAATGTGTAAAGTTTTAGACACAGCTATTTATACGTTCTTTGAAAATCCATTCATGTAGCTGTGTTTGAAAATAACTTTGAAGCATAGCTTGAATTTTAGAGCTCTGGTCATGGTATTCAGCTGGATGATGTCAGAGATAAAATACAACCTTTCACCAAAAGGTCTGAGTTCTGCTGCTCCTGCTAGCACAGACACAGGTCTGCTCAGGCAGGGCTGCTTTTCTTTGTCAAAAATGGATTTTGTCAGGATGATTAAAAATTGAATTTTTCATACCAGATATTATAAAATACACTGACTTCAAAGTCCAGTTTTATTTTAACAAAATACATCACTTGGCTTCCCACCAAAAAGCCTTGTGACATGACAGCTTGCCCTAGGACACCTGCCTGGTCAGGCTTTACCACTGCAGTCCTGAGCAACGTGCTGAAGACAAGTGTTGTCCCCTCACCATGGCCACTTCTTGTGGCCATTTTGGAGAGTCTGGAGAACAGCAGCCTTCTCCTGCCAGTGCTCACATCTGTCTGGTCCAGACTACAGGTGAGAAAAGCTGGTTTTGATGCATGTCATGGAAATATGTAGACATCCTCTTCCTCACCAGCTCACCTGAAGTGGTTTTTGGGGCTCAGGCATTCTGTGCAGAGCTAAACCCAGATGTGCTGTACCTCTTCTGCTGAACCAGCCTTTCTAGGGCACTTGGGATGTATTGGAGTTATTTAATGTGTCTGCTATGTTTGGGTTTTTTCCATTTCTTTTCTGTATTAAGCATATGTTTGTGAATTGTTTAACCTAGAGGTGATTTGGCTACATTTTATAACTGTGATGGATGTTATCTCAAGTGGAATCATGACTGGATGTCATCCAGCATGTAAGAACTTGTTTTTTCCCTAAATTGTAAGCAGTATATAGACTTAATTTCTCTTACTGTTGCATAAGTTAGAGGTTATTTAAATCTTTTGGGCTTTCTTTAAATTGAATGCTACCTAGTAGAAAACTTGGTGCTCAAAAGGACCAAAAGAAAAAGAGCTATTACTGCACACTTTTGCCAACCAAACCAAATATGTCGTAGAGCAGCAGAGATATTCTTGCCAACCCCTTGTGCTACTTGGTGCATATAGGTGCTTTGAAGTTCACTCTCTAAGATTGCTTCTAATACTAAGTTTGATTTTAAAAGTTGAGTAGCAGAATCTTGCTGTGTGTATGAGTCATGTAATGTATTAGAGAATGGCATGGTCCCCTGTTTCTCTGACTCACTGTAAGAAATCACCAAACACAATCTTGTCTTGGTTATAGACGGTACGGATCTTTTACTGGCAAACCATTAAGCCAGAGATTTTTCAGGCTTTTTTTTTTTCATCTAGTGAACTACTGTAGAGTTAGAAATGGTACTCAGGACCTTCAAATGTAATCCAATAGTTGACATAAAAAGTAAGGTTGTCTCTCTTCTTCTTCAGAAATTACATAGCTCATTAGCCACATGAAATTTCATAACATTTCTGAAATACAGCATATCTTAGTGCAACATGAAGTATTTTTGTGAAATAGAGAAAATATAATTTTTAAAATTTGCTGTTGTTTTTCTCATCAGTTTTTTTCAGTCACAGAGTACCATGATGTGGAGTTCGCATAAATTACTGATCATTTGTTTTTACTGACAAGACACGGCGGCTTCTGTTTTGTTATATTCTTCATCTGATCATGTTTTTCCCTCTCAGAAAGCAGAGATGTAGTAAAGCAGTCTCTTCTCTTCCATCTTCCCATTAAAGGACTCTTGTGGGTGATCACTCTCTGCCTATCCAGGACCATTATTTTACTATTTCTCAACCACAGGGAAGTTCTGCTGGTTTATCTCTTTGTTGTTGAAATATTACATGGAATCTCTTCTTAGTCTTCAAGGCAAGATACTTATCTTTATCTTAGAATTATTTTTCTTTCAAATGCTGCCCCCCAAATCTTAAAAATTTAGCAGCAATTATGGGGAACTTCATTTCTTTAGGGCTGGAGTGCCAAAGTATTAATGCATGGGGAGCACTTCCTTTGTCTGCACACAACACTGCTCAGCAGAGCCAGAAAAGAGCCATGAGTGCTTTTTGTTGCTGACCAAGCATTACAGGGAACTGAATGTAGTATTAGATTTTTCCAATTATAGCTGAATACAATGGATTGAATAACTAAATGCATTGAAAGGTATCTTGCATGAGGAACCTGAATAGTCAGTTGTGTAGTTCTTGTTTTTAACCATTTCATTCTAGAAATACCACATTGAACATTTTCTGTAAGCCAAGAAGGGGAAATTTTACCTGTTCTAGCATCCCAGAGATGTTTGAGATGGTGTTTGGTAGCCTCTTCTTGCCAGAACTGTTGCATGCATGCTCCACCTTTTCCTCCCTGTTTATGCATTAAAGCATGCAACTTTACCTCCTTCCTTGCATTTTTAAAATATGGAACTAAAGTATATTTTAAAGCCAATAAAAGAATGACCTGTTTTTCCTCTTACATGCTATTAAGAACAGTTCATTGAGCACTTATCAAAATGTTCTCTTTGACCTGCCTGTACATTATGAGCTCTGGACATCAGTAGGATCCAGTCTCTGCAGTCACGTCTTGGAATGTCCATAAAGTGGACTTTATCCCCTCTTCACAGAAATGGCTCCCAGCAAGGTGACAGTAACCCCCAGTTTGTGCTCTCCCTCAAAACCAGTCTTCTCTTCAGGGAGTTGCAGTAGTAGGCGTGGATGCAACTGATGCAGTGCTTTCTAAAGGACTGTTTAGGCTGTCCAGATCCTGCAGTTTGGACAAAGAAATTTCAACTCTGATCTGTCAGTTTTCAGAGATCATGTCTCTTTTTTCTTTCCCAACCTGTGAAACCCTGACATGTACAGATTGGCGTTTTATCTTCATTCTTCTTTGGCACAGGATGGGAGATCAGTTTGACAGACAGCTTGGAGCAATTTAAGGGGCTACCTCTCAAGTGGTCACACTCCACTCTCACCAGTCCTGGTAGAGTCCTGTGCTCATTAAGCACAGCAATGGTGCAAAGTACTGCTTGGAAAAAAAAGGGCAGTTTTCATCCTGGGTGGGTATTTGACTACAGAATTTCTAAAGCCAACTAGGATAGGCAGTATCAGCTAAAACTGATAAAGTGTACTTGTATTCCTGAAAGTTTTTGTTTATATTTCTCATGAGCAGATGAGAGTAAAAGTAGCTGTTACTGTGGAAAGTTAGAATGGAAATAAATTTAAGGCTTTTGTGCATACCATGGGAGTGCTCAGTTTGCCCTTGAGAATACTGCTAATATGAGGCATTATATGTGACTGTAGCCTCATCCATTTTGTGGGTTATGAGACATCAGTTTCATACCCACCAGCATATAGAATTGTCAGATGTACTATTAAAAAATATATGAAAAGATACCGTGGCTCTATAGTAGCTGTAATTGTTAGAGGTGCTGCACTGGATTTGCAGCTTCTTTAAGAGGTAATTCCTGTAACCGTTTCTTTTTAATAAGCACTATTTAAGTGGAATGAAGGAAGATGTTCAGGAAATGACTGTAACATGACAGGCTTTATAGAGTGCTGTGGATCTCTGGGGTTTACCCATGGGAACTTCAAATAACTGCATTTCAAGGGTCGGTAGTAATAGTATGGGCATGGACTCAAAAAATTATTATATTCCTTCTATTCAAAAAATTGATTTGCTTCTTTTCAGCTGAAGCAGCCATGTGTTTGACGATCCTGTGTGCACAAACCTTTCAATATGCACTATTGATCTTTCTGTGTCTTTGTTTTGGCATGGGACTGATTGTGCCATGATCCCCTTTTGTTCTTCACCTGCTCACAACTGTGATTTCAAGGCAATGGTTACCGTTTCTATTGTGCTTTATCTGTGCTCAGAGCTTTACAGAAACCGACAGATGCAAAAATGCTTACAGCTTGAAGTAAACTTCACATAGCAGGTTGGCAAAAAGCAAACCAAGGTTAACAGCAAGAGGTTCTGATTTGCAGACTAAGGCTGTAAAGGACCATTATGTTAATCTCTTCTGACTTTCTGCACAAAGCACACAGATACTTTATTTATATTCTCCCTTCTTTGTGGCTGTATTGACATCAGAAAGGCTAAGTAGAAAAAGGCTTTGAGCAGAGGCTGGGAGATGTTTATTCAAAACATCGTAAGTATGGGGGGAATAAAACCAAGGAGGACAATTAGGGCATGTTAGAACATATTTGTAATTACAGCAAATACTCACAGCTGGTGCTGAAGAACCAACATGTACAGGTCCCATGGGATCTCAGTTACTGACATCATGTGAACTGTTGCACCCTGCTATAGGTAAAATACCAATAGCTCTCTCACTTTGTTTTGGGCAGATGATGTTAGAACTGCTGCTGTCACACTGCAAATGTAAGGAGGCTATTTTTAAGTGAGTTCTGTGCTTTGAGACTCTTTGCTTTCCTTTGTGGTCATAATAAGCTTGGCTAATTTCAGCTTTTTTCTTAAAAACTATATCTTCAGCCATTTTCTCAACATTTTAGTCCTCTCTTAAGCATATAATTCACTTTTTTCATCATTCTTTGCTTCCGTTATATTTTTTTGTGATATATTGGTCATTCATTCACATTTGTTATTTCTAAGTCAAAATTCTTAGATATTCTGAGTCTTTCTAGCATTTGTCTGCTCTGGGTCCCATTTACTTGCTGTTCCTTCAAATACTGGAGAAGTGAATGCTGTTTAGGGCAGTGAGGTGAGTTGTCTCCAGCGGGGATAACTGAATAGGTTTTTCAGTACATAATGGTATGCAAATAATATACCTCTGCCTCTCATGGGAAAAGACTAAATATCTGCACAAGCTGTCTGTGACCTTAAGAGGTTTGTAGGCATCAGAATAGACCCTGTGCTGCTGAAGCAAAGCATGTGATTTACCAATACTTCAGGTGTGTTTCAGGGCTAAGCAGTGCTGTGGAACACCTGTGAATTTAGGATGTGTTCCACACAGCTTAGTGTGTATGGCAGTGTATCCCAGCAATGCAGTACAGATGATGCACAAGCAGGAGCACAGGCAGTAGGTTTTAATGACAGTCACCACGAATAAAACAGAGGATGCTTAAAACGTGCTAATTCATTATGTGTCAAGAGTGTCTGCATGCACAATTCGAGGTGAGGCTGCAAAACACAGTAGAATGAGAAGTATGCTGCTCCATTTGTCTGTTTTTATGTTTATGAAGTTTTATTTGTAAAAGTACCTTTTAAATTTTTTTCTTCTTTTTAGTTTATTTTTATTACAGGTTCTATAGCAATTCAGGAAACAGATGCTGCATTTAAAAAAGCTTTGATTTAGTGAGGCTTTCTGTGCAAGAGAATGCATCCTTCCTAAAACTTCATTTTACTTAAATTAACTTGTATTTCCACTGAGGATGGCTTATATTAAGCACAAAGGGAGGCTTAGCACTTTAGACTTCCATCAAATAAACTGCATAACTAAAAAGAGAAGATGCCAAGCCTCACATACTTGTACTTGAAAGAATTGTATGCTGTCTCGTGGGAACTCGAGATTAGAGAAATTATAAAGGCTTTGCATAAAAACAGGGAGTTAGAATTAATTTTTGCTTAAGCGGGGAAGTGTCAAAAGCCTATTATGGTAATTTTTCAATTTTGTCTTAACTGTTCACACATTTTAAAATAGTTGTACAACTGAGTGGAGGCATAATTGATGTGTTGTGGTTTCTTTTTCCTTTCCTTGGGCCATCATAAAACACAGCTTAGGTGCACTTAGGCATGGAAGAAGTAGGTGTGCTAATTAAGTAGATGAAAATTTTCGTATCATAGTGAGAAAATTTACCTAATGGATTGGAATAGTACTCTAAGAATGGTTCCCCTATTCTTAATTACATCCAAGTACCAGATATCAATATTACATGAAGACAATTAAGCCACAAAAACCTTAGTGAGAAAGCATAATTCCTAGCAATAGAATTATAGGGTTGTAGAGACAATCATGTTTATTACTATTATTATTAGTAGTAGTATTAGTATTATGAACAGTAGCATTATAAATCTGCATTTAAAAGAAATTACTTTATTAATTGTCTTCCAATGTATAATAAAACCTGAAGATATCATGGAATGAAGAACTACTGCTATCTTTATTTTTTAATCTTTCTTTAATTAAAAAAATATAAATCTTGTCTACATCAGAATAACCAATAAACGAATAAACTGCTATGGTGTAGTAGTTCAAAATTTATGGTTGACCAAGAATAAATCTTAGGACTTCCCTAGGTAACAGAAGACTGTTTTATCAAATCCTTTAATGGTAAATTTAATCTATTTTTATTTTGTTAAATACAGTATTAACAGCAGGGATACTGTTCCAGAGTTACTTTCATTTCGGTGATCAGTTTTACTGTTCCATAGGAAGAGTCTTTGGTGGACCAGGCTTTGCACTGGAATGAGATTTACTGGCAAATGTAAAGTAAGCAATCCTCCTTAGTGGTCATTGATTAGCAAGAGTGGTTTTTATATGCAGAGAAAGGGCCCCTTCCTTAGCTTGCAGCTGATTTTCTGCAGAAGCCTGTTTGGGCTTTGAAAATGCTGCCTTTGGCATCCTCAGATTACACCCAGCTTGTTGAGATTTTTTTCTGGCTTTGTCTGCAGTAGAAACTGGTGAAAGGACAGAGATCTGCTGTATCGCAGGGGTGAGGCACATTCTGCCTCAGCACTTTTCTGGTGCTGCTGAATGGCTTCTGTCAGAAGCCACTTACAGTGTCTCTTCACAATGAACCTTCGAGGGGTCTGATTGTTCCTTAGCCCTTCTCTCCCCAGAGCTGTGTTTGGGAACTGCCTGACTCAAAGGGCAGTGCTGGACATGCAGGTTTGTGAGAGGAGGCCTGGAGAGGAGGGACAGCAGCCACTGTGGCTGTTAAATGGGATCTCTGGTTTCTGATAGGTTGTATTTGTGTCTCTGGAATAATAATGGCAGGGATAAGACAGCCAAGTGTGAGCATGGATGTATTGGGTAGAGGAAAGGAGAGGATGCTGTAAGATCTTTAGGCAAAGGGAAATCTTCTTCATAGTCTTCATTCTTATTTTATTGCTTAATGTTGCACAGTATTGGTACGTGTATAAGCACATGTGTAATTTGAGTGTAAGACTTAATTTTTTACCCAGTTTGTGTTACCTGTCACTAAATATATGCAGGATTGGGAATTCCTGTATAAAGCAGATTACTGAAGTATTTTACAGTACTTTGTCCAAGATGCAAGATTTAATTCCATTTTCTGGTGTCTGTTCAGTTTTGTGTAACATTTTCATTTCTCACATAACCTTGTACAGTGCTTATTAATCATTACTTTTTTATTGTTTACACATGAAAGCTTCCCTGATAGTGTTTATTTAAATGGTATTCCAGTGAGTAGTAAAATTAGCAGTAGGAGTTTCGTTAGATTTTTTTCTTCTATCCACTGTATTTCTTCTGAGCTTATGCTGCATAAAAAGTAACTGTTACCAGGAAACTCACATTGATAAGGGAAAATATAAATGTTATCAATCTTGATGTATTTTGCAGTGCTGTGACAGCAAATACCTTTCTGAACACTTTTCCTCAGGGGAAGGCACTGTTAGCTCCAAATATATTCTCACATTTATCCCACTTAACCATGTAATCCTAGGTGTTATTGGTGATTTTTTTGTGTTAAGTTAATTATGTTTTGTTTACTCTTCAGTAGCACGCTGTGAGGAGCACAGAAATGTAACTCATGAGCTCTTGACAGGACTGATGAATGGCCACAGACAGAGATATTGGCAGGCTGCTCTCTAGTGCTCTGTCTAGAATTGTTTTCCTAAATAATTCAGAGGGTTGAAATTTGATGAAATAATTTCCATTTGAAGAATGAATGGAAGGGGTAAATGAATGAAGACTCCGGTAATGGAGCAGTTGTGTTCATACTGTTGGGCAGTCAAGACAGCATCTTGCATCATCGTTCCTGTGCAAATTCTTTGCATGGGGCTGTGATTCAGCCTTGTGCAAGTGATCCCTTCCGTAATGATGGGCGTTCCTGTGAATTAGCCAGTGATTTCCTTCTTTTCAGGAGTGCTTAACATGAAATCCCATCTACAAATACATGGCTGACAAATGAGTGATGAGTGGTGCTTAGCGGGGACTGAATGACAGCAGGACAATAGAGCAGTGACCCGTGGTTAGTGTAGATGGAGGAAGGAAAGGTGCAACTGGCTTGCCCCTAGATAAAACCATGTGTGGTTTCATCCTTTTTAAAGACCCTTTTGGAAGCTGTTGACTCTGTACATGTTACATGTAGTGGTCTGTGAAGGTGGTGGGAGGGTTTGTCCTCAGCTACACCCATTCATTCTTCCAGGAAGATGCTCTTTGTGAGCCCCACATAGTGTGTGACTGATGACCTGTGTCATGCAAATGTCACATGGGAACAGTGATTATTTATGGTACCATAAATCTGCTATTCTTTCTTAATGCCTACAGAAACTGTGCAGGAATGGATCTGCTCTCTGAGACTCCTCGTCCTTTGACATACCAAGTGTAACAGAAATGGCTTTTTTGTGTAGGTGTAATTCTGTGCAGCCACTAAATAAGTGCCTCTATGATTGCAGTGTCCATGTTTTCTGATTTGTTTTCTGTAGCAGCTGGGGTACCCAAAGGTGTTGGGTTGATGTTTCAGAACAGGTCTTTCTCCTTTTCCTCTTTTCCTGATCCTGTAAGAGAGTATATACAATATAAACTTGGGTAAGAACACTTGTTTGGCTTATGAGTACAAAACTACTGAATACAGAATCACCTTTAAAAGCTGGGTGGTGGTGGGGAACGAACCAGCCTGTCACCAGCTGTTATTCACTGGTTTCTCACTGAAAATGAAAATTTATTGCAATAAAAGTACAGCAATACTTGATTTTGCTGTTGTAAGTGTGAAGGCATCTTTTGCCTCAGCCCTGCTTCTCTCTCCATTCATTTTGTTGTGCCTGCCTCTTCAGTGTGATGCTGTTTCAAGTTGTGCAAGCTGGAACTAGAAAATGTGGAGCTTGACTGCAGATGCATATAATGCAGCACAGAGCTTTGGGTAATGGAGAACATTTTAAATTATAGCTGTAGAGATTTGAGAAATGGACGTTAAAAACTATGTGTATAAGGAATACTTATTTGGATTTCAAATGTAGCTGTTGCAGTATTTGATTAGATCTTGAACTCAGTGTGGCACACTCAGTATGAGAACTAATGCAGTCTAACATCTGTTGTTAATACAGTCTGTCACCTGGCAGTAAAGGAATAGATACTTATGGGATGTGCAGAAAAAAAAGTGTGATTGGAACCATCACTACTACTTTGAAAGAAACAGCATAACTGATTAACATCATCCTTTCTTTATATAAACAGAAAAAAAAACATTGCTTGAATTTGAATGATCAAAATTACACTTCATAATGTAAGTTCTAAGCATACAATTAATTTTATAAGATGAGGAATAAAACCTTCCTTAGAAAAATTGATTTAAAAGCATTTGAGTGGACTCACGTTGTGGTTCAGAGAGATGCTGAGGGAAATCCAAGTCAGAGTTCCTAGGGGGAAGTAGGATTGCTGTGCTCCTCAGAAAGGCTGGGCTGGATGAGGCTGATACCTGGAATAATGATCCCAGATGAAACAGGTGGGAGCCCAGGAGTGCATGTGGCCCAGTGGGGGGGCCTTGGCTCTGCAGAGCAGAGAGATTGGCTCTGCTCTGATCCCTGGCAGTGCAATGTTGCATTTGTGTGAACAAGAATTTGTGTGAACTGCACAGTAGAAGACCAAGATAATCTTTTCCCAGGGGAAGGTGAGCAGTGCATGCTCTTGGAAAAACAGTGCTCTGAGAATAGCTTGGCCCTATTTATACCACTGTATTTTTGTGAATACAAAATATTCTTGTCCCTCTAGCAGCCTTCAGCTCCTTTGTTCTCTGCTGTCTCTGTCTGCTTAACCCAAAGTTTCAGTAGCAGCAAGATGCTTTTATAGCTGATGATTTTTAGAGGTTTCTCTCTGCTGAGGTCTGCCTCAGCAGTGTGTGTTTTTGTCATTTTCTGACTCCCTCCATTGTAAGGACCTCAAGGAGTTTATCTTTCCATTAGTGGTGTGACACTGAGCACTAAATTCTTGCCTTTAGTCTTTGTTTTTGCTTATAATCCTCCTCCCGTTTAAATTAATTAAATGTAAACGTATTAAAAAAGGAGCATGTTTCTCTAAGTAGCAGTGACTGAGTTTTGCATACCAAGTCTACTAATTAAGCTGCTCATCTGGTATTTTTGCATGCTTCAGTTGGTGTGAACCTTTGTGTTTGCAAATGTAATTCATATATTTGCTGTTGACTTAGGTATCCTTTTGTCGAAAATCAAGATCATGACTTCATATATGGGTATGAATTTGATTAAAATATAAAGAACAATTTGCTTAGCATACCTTAAATAGAGGCAGTTGCACTTTCTTTTTCTAAATACAACCTAATCTGACTTTCCTCATCTCCTCTCTAAAGCATTTGAGAATTCCAGTATGTAGCTCAGTTTCAGCAGAGCAGATGAGAGCTCAGCCCCATGCCAGGCTGTTTAGGACAGGTAGGAATGGTCTCTGTGAGTTCTTTCAGGGTGTAGCAAGTCACACACATGTCTTTGCAGTGCCCCTGGTGCAATCTCTGTTGTGTTTGCTGGGTGGGCATCACTCACTGGAGCATTGGCTTGTCTGGGACTTCAGCTGCCCTGAGTCCCAGGTGCTGGCAAGGCTCTCTTTGATTAGAAGTTGTATATTATGTATTGTATCACAGGTTGGAAGATTAGTGAATAATTGTTAAACCACTAAAAGCACTTTACAGTGCTGTGACATGCTAAGGGATAACTCTGAAAGTGGGCAGTAATAAGTAGAAACTCATTTTTAAAACGCCCTTGTAGATTATGAATTTTAGAAGGAAATAAGAAGTAAAGCTATCATAACAGTATTGTTCCTATTACAGTGATTATACAAAGTAAATATTAAAATGCAGTTCTTGTTATTGGTGTTCATTTAGTTTAGCTGCTCTTTTTTCCTGTACCCTTTGTGAGTTTTTGTTGTTGATAAATGAACTTTCTTCATTATTTTATTAATATTGGAGATATCAATAGTAATGGTACTGTGGTTAATAAATACAAACTGGGGGATTAGACAAAAGTACTTTAAATTGTTTTGCAGATTAACAGGCACCATTTATGCTAGAGTTCTCTTATGACTTTAATCTTGCTGTGAACACAGAAAGGATTAAACTGTTACTTGATGGCTGGAGTTATTTGATTTCCCCCAGTCCCCTGTGAGGACTCCAAAACCCAAACTCTACCCAACAAATTAGAAGTGCAGACTTCCACTGAAAGCTTTAAGGACATACTTTATGCTGTGATTTGCTTGTGATACATGTGAATTCATTCTCAAAATAAACTTTGTTGTGTGCTTTGTCATAAGAATTGAAAGGATTACCTAGTTTGAAATTCTGAATTGTAAGTAAACCTGAGTTGTTGGAGTGCCTCTAGGAAATACAGAATGTGCTCTTGGCACAGTGCACTGTGTAGCAGAATAGCATTAGCTTTTCCAAGCTTTTCCTTAGCTTTTCCAAGGAATTTCCTTCAGTTTGAGAACAGTTTTCTGAGATAAGAAGCAGGTGGATTGTTTCCGTTTTGGATTGGAGGTTCGTCTTGAATTTCAAAGACTTGTTTTGAAACATGGATCTTTTTTTCAGATTTCTGTACTGGTCTTTACAACAGAGCCTCACATAAAATTTGGTACCTTGAGGAACAAGAAAGAAAACCTTTGGTAGGCAGTGGAAGATAAAGAAACATTCATTTAGATTGAGAATGACCAAGAAGAAAATTTGGAAATTCACCCCCCAAAAGACATGAAATTCACCCCAGTGAGTGCAGGCACTGCAGTGACAAGTGTGTTTCACTTCCCTGTGAGTGCTTGCTGGCCCCCAGGGCTAGGGGAGGTGGAGAAGCCCACAGGGGATGAGCACAACCTCTCTCCTGGCTGTAGCTGCTGCTGGCTGCCAGGCAGCCCCAGAACCCTTGGATATTTTATACCACATGTGCTGCAATAAATAGGCCAAAACTGTGTCTAGGACACTCAGTGCTGAAACTGCAGTGAGAATTAAGCAGGGATTAATTTGAAATCCAATAGCTGCCACTTTAATGGACTCGCTGGCACACAGCACTTCGGATGTGTTATTTTTGTGCAGTTGCACAGGGATATTTTGCACTCCTGGTACAAATACCATCTGCCTCAGGTTGGGGAGAACATCCCCTGCAACAAGGATAATGTGCACATTCATTTCTAAGCTTCTGCACCCTTTCTTAAAGCCCTCTGTGGAAAAAGGTACTGGAAGAGATTGAAGAATTTGTGTATCCCTGTTTCATTTGGGAATTTCTTAATTCCTGTCTTTTTGTTTGGCTTTCTGTGCTGCCACTATTCAGATGCAGCTTGTGAGGTTAACCCAAAGCTTACTGTACCAGTATTTTTGTGCTTATTGAGAACACTAAGACAGAATTCTGTTGGAAGAGTGTTGGATATTATAATCCGACAGTCTTCCGGTGTGGAAAACACTTATATTTATCCTTATGGTTAATAATAAGTGATGTTTTAAATCTTATTTCTGTTGTGATGTAACATTTTTAAATTAAACTGTTTTTCCTCTAATTACCACTTCAGCTGTTTAAAATTATTTTTTTTATAAAGCTCCTTTTAATTGAAGTAACATGTATTGCATGTTTTATGAAACACCTTCATTGAAATCTTGGATAGTTTCCATTCAGGTCCCTATAGACCCATCCTGTTTGAAAATACACTGTTTTATCCTCTCCTTAATTACAGTACTTGGAGTAACTCTTTTTTAACTCTTTTTAAGTTCCTCAGGATAATGAGTCTACCAGAACTAGAGAGCGTACAGCAAAAAAACTGTTCACAGGAGGAAGCTTGCTGTTGCTTAGCTACCTGTCCTTTTAATTTGGAATCTCCAGCAATTCCATAATGACTAGTCCTTAAGCTGCTAAATGTATTTGTTCGTGACAGGTTGTACCATTCTGAACGTGCATTTCACCTGTGTGTTCCTGCTATTATTGTAGGAATGAAGAGGATGTTTGTAATAGCATTGTATTATAGTGTAAATCACAATACTTAAATATGTCAGTTACAGAAGCAGTTCTTAGGTGGGCACTACAATGAAATTCAGAATAACTTGAATGAAAAGAGTGTTGCCTCTGCTCCTCCAGAGCAGTCCCAAGTATGAGCAAGTTTTGTGTAATTTGTAGGTAGTGCACCAGTCTGTAGTACACATTCTCACATGAATTTGGAACATAATAGTGGTAGATAGTAAATTAAATTGCAGATCAAAATACTGTGACACTTAACATGGTTTTGGTCCATTTAGTATTTTCTTGGAAGTGAGAAAATTCCTGATGTGTAAAAATTGTCTGAATCTCACAGAAATTTTCTGAAATAAGATTTTGAACTAGGCAATAGTCATAGGAGAATTACTGATTTTTTTTTTTTTGAATCTGTGAAAAACTTTACTTGCATTAATGCTTTCTGATCAATTCTGAAATTGATATAAAGAGATAGTTTATCTAGGCCACAGAACTGGTATAGGCATAGAAAGAAATTCTGGCTTTTCTAAACCTTTTTTCCAGTATGTGGATCTAAAAAGGTTTTCATTTGCTATTAAAGTGAATTCTTTCTTACTGTAATAGTCTTTCCCATTAGGAGAAATCTCTGTGACTCTTCCCCTTTTGCCTATACAAAATAGCTCCAGCAGCTTCTGCAGCAGCATGGCTGAGGCACGCGTGTGTTTCTGGGAGGGCATCCATCTCTGCTGCAGCTTGGGCAGCTCGGGGGGGCAGTGGCAGCTCAGGGGAGCGGTGGCAGTTCGAGGGGGCAGTGGCAGCTCAGGGCAGTGGCAGCTCAGGGCAGTGGCCGTTCGGGG
>VXBQ01001306.1:962356-1043866 GCA_013400175.1 Phainopepla nitens | reverse complement strand
GTCACCGCCGCGGGCTCCGGCCGCACTCAGGGCGCCCCAGCGCTGCCAGGGGAGGGAGTAGTTGGCTCTCTGCTGGCAGGGACACAGCTGGAGCACCCTGCCAGCCCGTGTGACAAGCACAGCTTGCTGGCACAGGTGATGGGAGCAGTGGCTCCGTGCCCCATGCAGATGGGGCCATGCACAGGTGCCAACAGCAGCTTTTTGTGAAGGAGCTCCAGCGTTCTTTGCTGCTGAGCTGACGTGCCCACCTAGGCAGGGTTTCGTTATTGATGCTTTCTGTGTTGTATTTTTAGGCTTTTAGAAAGATGAACTTGTTAGTTTGAATGACTAATTATATTTTTAATTTAGTGGTGAGTTCTTTTGGGAATATTACAAGCAAGTTAATTTAAATGAAATTAGGTATAGCTCTTGCAGGTATACTTTGTAGGTTTAAATGTGAATCTGTGTAATCCCATTTTAGATATTCATAAGGTTTTGATGTCCTCATGGAGAATGCTGGCCTGTTTCAGTATGGTTTTGTGCTCAATTAACCATTTAGAGATATTGACTTACAGAGATTCAACAGAGTTGCATATTCTTGCCCTTTTATTGTGGTTTAATATTTATGTGTAGATTTCAGTTTCTGGGTCTGTAAATCTTTCTTATTGGGATAATTTATTTTAAGATTACTAAGTATGTAGTTCTTGTACGGCCTCATATAATTTTTGGCATGCCTTCATGGTTTTAATCCTTTACATTTTAACATTGCATCCCATGACTTTAAACTGACTATATATATGTCCTTGATTTCCCAGTGCGGAGCCACTGCTGCACTGGCCTCTTTTCCCTTGCACAATTCCATGGAGACTTCAGTACAAGACATGACAAAATGTAAAACCATACTCATAGATCACCTTATAAATATTTATTCATATAAATTCTTCAAAGAAATTAAATTACGTGTACTATACAAAATAGGAAAGAGAGACTTTTAGTGTCACTGGCTGCAAATTGAAGTCATTTGTCTTGAAGGGTCAGGTGCCACTTTGTGGTAAGATACTTGTCTGAGATCCAAGAAGGGAAAGATTGATAGTACAAAGAGATTGATGGAACAGGCACTGCAATATGCATGCGAAGTTACGGGTTAATTAGGAAGATTTAAACAAGAAAGTCCCTTTGTGTGGAGAAGTGTCATGTGCTGTTACTCTCAGAAGCGAGGTATGCTGGCAGCCTTTGAACAGGCAGAGTTGATTTTCAGAGATGTTTATGTGGAGATGTGCAGTTGTGAATATCAGCGAGGTGGCAGATCACCAACAGCACACGCTGCAGCTGATGAGTGCTGCTCAGGGAATTCAGTGGTTTGCATACAGAGACACCTGCTCTGCTCACATCTTTGGTTTTGTTGTGGTTGATGTAAATTATAATGCTGGTTTTGTGATTCCTGTATCAGAGTAAAATCATTAATATTTCAGACCGTCAAGTTCTTTGGGTGTCTCAGGTGATGTGACTATTTGTTCTACTTTTAATTGCAGGCACAGTACTTACAGAAAAATCCTAAAGCTAAGAATGTGTGGCTTATAAGTGAGAGCTGAGCAATCAACAAACATTGTTTTTGTGTTGATAGGAAAGCTGTTTTGAAAGAACAGACACTGCAAACTGTTCCTTCTTGCATTAAAGTTCACCAGCCTCCCTGGTACATTTAGCAGAGAACAACAAGCTTTCTCTGTGTGGATTGATGCTGAAATTAAAACACCAACATCTTTTGTAACAGTTACTCACTTGGCAGAAAGAGAATTTTAAATTTGACTTAAATACAACAAAACCAAAATGGTCTATGCCCCTTGTGTCTCATTCTGCACAAGGACAAAATGGTGCAAATCTTTCAGCAAGGCAGGAATAAAAATCTCAGCAAGCGCTTCAGTATTTATTATCGTAATAGTAAATCATCCCTGTCTGCCTGGAAGATCTGTAAAACCTGCTGAGGGCAAGAGCAGGCACAGGCCTGAGGGACTGAGTTATACTTCTAAATGCTATAATTCTGGTATTTTTGTCATGATAGTCTTAACTAAAATTTTGCATTGATATAGTCACCTTATTTTTAGCCCCAGAGACAGATCTTGGGTTACATGGCAGCTCTTATCTTCTACAATCCATTTCTCTATTCTCTGACTGTAGAGTATCTGAATTTTTGGTTTAATAAGGGGAGGAAGAAGACAGGCAAGTTTTATCTTGTCTAGCTGCTACATGTGAGACAGAAAAGGCCTTCAATTGCAGTGTGTGACTTTTTACTGAAGATGAAAACTTGGTTGAAGAGGGACAGAAGTTTGAATTGCAGAATATATTTCTACATTAGGGAAAGGCAGTTTGACTCAATGAGGCCCCTGAGAAATATGATTGACATTGAAAACAATCCTCTTTTGTTTTATGATCTTGCTGTAATGATGAGTCTTTGCTTGTTATGTGGTCAGATATCTGTTTATTCACATAATTCTGAGTACAAAAGCAGCTGTAGAAAACAGGTAGTGGAAAAACAACCCTCTCTTTTCTCTTTCACGTTTTCACTTGTAGGAGCTGTTTTTCATACTTCCAGAATTCTTCTCTTGTATTAACATGAGACAAAATATAAGAAAATTTGTCCAAACAAATGAGTTGGAACACGTCCCAAGATACCAATACACACAGGCAAAGTGGTGTCTCAGGCACAGTTCCAGTGGCCTTTTTGTGGTACTTACCCTCTCTGCTTGAGTGGTAACTTGTCTCCCATTAGCTTCCCCATCACATCACAAAGATGCTTCTACTTCAGGAAGAAATACAGCTCCTTGGTGTTTTGTTCTACTGCAAGGATTATTTTTTTTGCACTTGATAAACACAGTGCACTGCTTATTGTGAGAACTAGGTACAAATCTTTTTTCTCTTTTTGTTTTTTCCAGAAACCAAAACAAAAGGATTGGCATCCTCCTGGAGGATTTATTTTAGGACTCTGGGCATTGATCATCATGGTTTTCTTCAAAACATATGGCATCAAGCACATGAAACATGTTTTCTGAACTGGAGCAAAAAGGATACTTGTATTGGCTGCTACTTCGGGGTCATGAGTATCACCTGTGTTCTCTGCATGTGGATTAGGGTTGTGTTGAAACACTGTGTTTACATCTCACTTCTAAAGGTTCTTTTGAAGCCATCTCTTCTGCCCCTTTTCCTGGAAAGATTGTAACAAATGGTTTTAATGTTACTGTTACTTCACTTTGTCTTGATTTAAACATATTTTAATGCTTTTCTGAGCATTTTTTCTTTCTGGTTAAACTTAAAAAAGGGCAGGACCTAAAGCCAGTAACAGGATTTCTGTGGTTGCTTCTGGATTGTAAAATGGGCAAATTCTTTCCACCCTAGTCTGAAGTACATCTTAGAAGAAGTCACCTATTACTAAAGAACTGGACATTGTGGAGAACGTTATTTAAGATGTCATTTTGTCAATAAAAACTTTACCCACTTTGCAGACTTTGACATGGCATATTGAAAGCTTTCTTCACAAAAATAAAAATACTCTGGAATATATTGGTTTCTTTTTTCTTATTCTTTTTTTCTTCCCTGTCAAATGCAACCTTGAGATCAGTCCTTTCACCTTAGGCAGTTTTGAGTCTAGAATTCTATGAGTTGGTGAAAGTGAAAAGAAAATTATGTCCTTGCTGAATCTACTTAAAAAGAAGGCCAAAAAACATGAAAGGACTTCACCGTGTCCATCAGAAACCCTTACAGGTGTTGTGTTTTCACTGCATACAATAGAGACCTGGATGTTTTCAGAATTTTCAGTGCACTGGATTTTTGCACTGAAGAAAATCAACTCTGGCATCAGGATCAGAAACATTATAAATTGTACCATTGTATTCTGTAGTTTCTGAGCCCTTAGAAAATGTGCTTTTGTTGCCCGTGTTTTGTAAATTCTGTTTGGGTATATTGATTTGTTCTTCCTGGACATTTACTGATGACTGTATGCTAAAAGGGTTTTGTCTGTATAATATAGTAATATTTGTGAAGAGATGAGCAAATCTGTGCACGTATAGAAACACATCTGTGAGTGAGGAGAAGCTTTGGCCCTGTACTTTTGGAACTTGTTCTCTACCTTAATCAAAATAAAGCTTACCTGATGCAGCCATGGTGTAAGGACTAGACCAATATCTCCAGAAGTTATTAGGAATTATTTATAATCACACGTAATATCAGAGTTGGTATATTTTTCTTAGAATATGGTTCTGAGCACTTCCTATTGCACAGCACAAAAAAATCTGAGTTCTTAAACATTTTTGTCCTTTTTTCTTCTCTTCCAGCGTGATTGTGGCATCCCAGCCTCAGGTGAGAGGAGGTGAACTGTCAGAGCCACGTGAGCCTGGGAGGGCTGTGGAGAAGCCACTGAGGCTTCCAGAGAACAGGGAAAACAGCAGTGGGGTGCAGCTCGAGAACTAAAACCTTGGTTTTTTATATCCAAAGATTTTCTAGGCTTGGAGATGTTGAAGGTTCAAAAGGGTCCATTATTATGGGAAGGTAAACATTTACCTACTCCACCTCTTTGTGGGACTTCTTGGTGAAGAGCTGGAATTGTTTTCAGTAGCAGGAGCTTAAGGCCCAGGAGTAGGGATTAAAACTAAAGCATTCCTACTGTTCCTGTAGTTCTGCAAACTGATATTGTGGGGTGTCATGTCTTCCCAGAGATCCTCCCTGCCAACAACGATGCAACTTAATGGACCAGAGAAACACTCTGTGTCTGAGTAGCTTTCCTGGTGCTGGATGTTGGGATCTATTCACAGTGTGTTGGGTTTGGGCATTGTTTTTTTGGATAATGTCCTTCAAAAGCAATGACGTCTTATCCAAAATCTGATATAATGGTGACTTTTCATAAAATCAGAAAACTTGGGTTTTTTCCTTTCCCCTGAGCAATTTCTAATACAACAATTAAGTAAAATTTGCTGTGCTCAGACAGAAATATGTAGACCCAGTATAGAAGTCAATCCTACAGAATTCCTTAGAGGATTTGCTTAGCTTTCCTAATCCAACTCTTTTTTAATTGTAGTAAATACTTTAATCAAATATTTATTTTATAGGCAAGTTTTGCCACACTTTAAAAAGTGTATAAAGTGAAGTTGATAGAGCTTTGTGCCTTGCTTCACTTGCAGTTACACTTATTTGGACTCCTCAGGCCTTTTTCAATTTTTCTCTTTCCCTCTTTCAGCCACCTTCTGCAGGAAGTGATAGAAACATCTACAGAACTCATGAATTTTGCCAGTAGCAGAAGATACCAAAGATTCTGTCTTTTTAAAAACTTATCTGCTTAGGGAAAAGGAGGTAATTAGGTGGGTTATTAAAATGCAATTTATGAATAGAGCACTCAGTAAGTATGCATGTGAAGATGATTAAATTGAAGTGAGAACAACAGTTTGACTGGAATGCAGCAAACTATGCTTCAGGCATTTTTAACGTTTTTATATGCACAGAAGTGAGGAGTTAAAATGGATCATTCTGAGACACTATAAAGTTGCCCATGCTACACCTTTGAGACAGTATTTTCTATGCTGTGATAGCTTTTATTCTTTGAACAGTTGCAGTCTGAAAGCAAATACAGGAATGTCACAGAATTGTCTGTAAATCTGTGTTGTATATTTTTTTTTATTTAAAGTTAATAATATTTTCATTTTCCCAGGGAGGCCTCCAAGCTCAGTTTGGGATGTGGGCTCTGGAAGCCAGCCATGTCACCCTCAGTCACAAACTATTTGTGTTCTGCAGGCCAAGTGTGTTTTGCAGTATAGAGGCTTCCTCCAAGGTGCAGGGATGATCTTTTTAATGGAATCTAAAAGACAAGCCAGATGGCAGCTTCTTGATGCTTCTTTGCATAGAAACTTTTCAAGCAGAATTGAATTTCAGCGTTTTGTGACTGTGCATGGACAGGTCTGTGAACCCATGCCTGCAAAATTCAGTGTATTCATGTCTGCACCCTGGACTGTGGAACTGCATTGACAGGTCCTGCAAGGGGGTTTTAAGAGATTGTTTAGAACAGTCATGGATGATAAAAATAGATGCTGGTCATTTCAGTTTTTCAGCTCTCTTTCAGAATCACATCTTAAAATGCATTTTTATTATTGAATGAAGAAAGGGTAGGTCCCCAGTAGGGTGGTACTCACATCCAGGTGCTCTCCTGTCCCCTGGAGTGCCTGTGACCAGGCCCAAAGGCTGACACAATGTGTGACTAAGCTGTGCTTCTGTTACAGACTGAAAAGTGAGGCTCCTACAAAAAATGAGTGGAGAAAGAAACCTGAGCGGGAGGGAGACAGTCAGTGTTTCTTGGTCTATGCCAGCTGAGTATTTTCATCTTGAGTGACTGTTACAATGAAGTGCTGTTCTCTTGGCAAATACCAGAGACCGTTCACAGGTATCTTTACAAACATCATTATTGGTGGTGTGTTCTAGAGAGTGGAGGGGTTTTTTTTCTTTTGGTTGGTTTTTCCTCCTGAAACCTGGTATCTGTTATTGATTACAGAAAAACAAATGTAATCTGGGTCTAATTCTCTTGCTGAGTGCCTGCACATTGAACCCATTTCTGTCTCTTGTTTCAAGAGTCAGGGATTTTTATTCTCAGCTACCACATCCACAGAATGTACTGGAAGTAAATGGAACTTGTCATCCAATCTGCCTTCAGAGGGGCATTGTTGAATGCTGGAGCAGGGCTGAGTTGCACTAAATCAGTGATTTGCAAAGGGACTAAGGCCAGGTTCAGCTGTGAATTTATCCTGGGTGGAGAGGATTTGTGCAGTGATAAGGACAGGGAGGTATTGCACTGTACTCCTGTGAGAGGGACTGGAAGGACCAACTGAAGCAGGGCAGAAGTCTGCAGCCCTGGCAATGCTAATACTGACAGCATGTCAGTATGGGTTTTTTTGATGTTAGAGAACTGCTGCTTGCTCTTCTCAGATAGATGCTTAGAGGGAAAGGAATAAAAAGGGAGTTTCTGATCTGAAGGCTTCCCTAATTATCCATTCAGTATAGCTGAGGAAGTGAGATGCTGCTAGTTTCTGGTCAATAGTGAAGATTTCATCCAGTACTTGGCATTGTGAACTCAAAAGCTTTTATGTGGTCGGGATTATTTGGACTTGATAAAATAAGATGAAGTGGAAGGCAATCCACAAAGTGAGAATGGTGCATTTCAGAGAGTCTGTGGTGTATGGAGAGAAGCAAACTTGGTACAGTGTGGGACAAGGGTTGGGACAAGAAAGCTCAGTGTCCTCATGTACACATCTTCAGCTCTGTGTTACAAAGCTTTGTGTGACCTGGTAGAATTTTTTCATGCTTCCAGACTAATTCACCTTTGGATTCAGAGAAGCATAAAATATTTCACCCAAGAGACTAATCTATCCATAAGTTTATGAACTGCAGAAAAAAGCAGTGTATATAATGAAAGTGTATTCTAAACCACGTGAAGATCAAATTCAGGCTGGAGCTGGCAGAGAGGAAAGTTGGGGCTCAGTACCAATAGTTGGCCTGCAGAAGTCTCTTTTCAGTATTCCACAAAAGAATCACACGTGCCACAAAAACTCTTTTCCCCATCACTTCAGCACTTCTGTACAATAATGAGTGTAATAGTTTTTTGCATTTAGTTTTTTAGTTTTGGCCTTGTTGGCAACAAGGATGGAATGAGGAAGCATATCCTCATAGGCTATAAATCTGCTCACTTCTTTTGCCTTTGTGTTCAAACATAAACCTAACCTAAGATCTTGCCTTAAACGAAGCCGTACCAAATGGTTCCCTTCAGAATTTCCTTTGTTTTGCTATTAACAGACTCTCACCATGCTGTATGTTTGGATTATTATAGGCTCCAACTGACCTGACAACCAAAGATAAGTCAGCAAAGTCCTAAAACTTTATACCTTGCTAAATATGAATTACTCCATTTGTCTTCCCTGTACTTCAGGAAGCAGCTAGTGTCCTAAATGCTACTCATGTTATCTTAACACCTGTCTGGGTTGTGTAAAGAAACCAGCAGATTTAAATAATGCTAGAGATGTCCTAAAGACAAACCTGTTCTCAGAAACAAAATGGTTAAGATGAATTTCTGCATCTGCTAAAAAGGGTCCAGTCTTGCTCTCCATCTGTGCTGGGTGCTTTGGCATTGCTTTTGGTAAAATGAGAATGCAGTTCCTGTGTTAGATCTCATGGTGGGGCTGGCACATGGAGAGTATGGCAAGGCTGGAACTGGGCTTTAGTGTATGAGGTGATGTTCACTGGATGCATTTTTTCGTATTTTTTATCTATCTATTCATTTAAATGCAGTCTAGCTCCTGTATCCTGCATCTAGAAATGGCCTATGGTAAATACCAAGGGAATAGCACAGAAAAATGGAGGAAAATGTATTGTGACATTTTTCCTGTGGAATTCTGCTTGTACCTTTGAGATGATGCTGTATCCTCTTAGACATATTTTCCTATGTTCAGATAGGTTCCATAGGGTGAGGATCTTCTTTTGCTGTGTTAACTGTAACTTCTTTGGAAGTCTTTTGCAAACCTAGTTGTGGAATTCCAAGTGGATCCATCACTTAGATCTCTTTGTCCTCTTGCTTCAGAGAACCCTGAAGAGCTCTAAATAGATTTGCAAGGCAGAATTTTGCTTACATCTTAGCCAATCTATCTTCTTTGACTCCTGATTTTGTTACAGGTTTCCATCTATTTGTCTGGATTGCTGGGGTTGTCAGTAGTTTTCCTGTCAGTTCTGTCTTCCTGACAACTCCTGCTCAAAGCACTCCATAGCAGACAGGGACACTGTTTGTTGGTCATCTCTGTGCAGCTTCTCTGGTGTGGCCTGGCCTTCAGTGCCAGGCAGGACAGAGGGATGAGTCCCTTTCTCCTGGCAGTGCTGTGCAGCCATGTCCAGCACTCTCCTGGCAGCCCTGGAGGGGGCTCAGCACCGAGGGGATGCTGGTTCAGGGCCTGGTTCCACACCTCTGCCTTTGCCATGGACTCTGTTCCACAGCTGGCCAAGGTGAAATCACCAGCTTTGCTTCTGCTGTGATGCTGAGTCTCCATCCACATGGTGGTCAAAGGGCATCATTTGACATTTCATGTTTTGGTGTCATTTTTGGTGAAAAACATTTAACAGTGTAGTGGTTTTAAGGGTATTTAGCATAAGCAGTGCCATTTGACAGTCATTTTATAAAAGAGTCTTTGAATTTTATATTTTTCTGCTGCAGCACAGAAAAATTTCACACCACCTTAGACATTTGCCCTTTCATATTGTCTAGAGTTATTTAAAAGAGTATTTCCTAGATTTTTATTAAACAAGATTGCCCTTAACTTTTTCTTCTTTCTTCTTACAAAATCATATGCTTGTTATATGCAAGGTGTGCCTTTGCAGCAGGCAGCTGGAAATTAAAAGTGATCCGTATGAACTGGTGGTCCAGGGAAGACAGAAGTATTGGCACCTGTAAGGTTTCTGTACGTTCTCTTGTTTTGTAGTACCTTTTGCTGCCTTACAAGTACTCTTTAACTGCTTATATTTTTTTTAATCCCTAGCTGTGTTTTAAATTGAATTAGAAATTGTGTCTCCTTGCATCAGATAAAATAATTAACTTTCATTACAGAAATTATTATCCTCAGTTTTTGAAGAGTTTTTGTGGCACCTATGATCAACTCACAGAATACTGCAAAGAAGTCTATGCAAGACAGCCATTGCTATTGAGCCAGGACATTCCTCTCTGTTAGCTCCAGCCTGAGTTTGATCTTCCTGTTCCAGGGGAATAAAGCTAGATGCCACAAGGCACTTTTATTCCTTACTCTTTAGATTCCGCTCACCCCATTCCTCAATGCTTTTGTGGCTGTTTTTATCTTATTGTTTCCTTGCAACCTTAGAGGTATTTTGGGTAAAAGCCACTTAGTTTCCTTTGAAGTTTGTCTGGAAAATAGAGCAGGGCAAGTCCCAGGTAAGCAGATAAAATCCAGAAGGATGTTATTAGTTCACTGCCCTGTATGAATGTACGTGGCAGTACCACTGTGTGTTCTGCTGGACTGAGCCTGGGCTGCCAGGCAGCAGACCTGAATCTCTGCCAAATCTTGTTCCAAGGCTGTAACTTGGTCTTAGTTTCTTGACCTCCCCTTTCCTCAGTTTCCTCATGAAGAATAAAGTGTTGATTTTCTGAGGTCTTTAGCACTTTGGGTGGAAGGTTTCTCCATGTGCACCATGATTTTGCTTTGTACTGTGGTGCTGTCACCATTGAGCCAACAGAACACAAAGCAGCTGTGGTGCTTTTTTGTTCTTCACTGCAGAGATGTTTTCTTTATCATTCTCAATTCCAGTTGCACATATCATGACGTGAGAGCTACAGTTCTTCAAGATGAAAAATATCTCCTCTGACAAAGGTAAGTGTAAAAGCCTAAAGGTATGCAAGAAGTTCAGAACTAAACTAACATAGATCTTGAAATTGCTGATGTCTGTAAACACTGTTTTGCAACAGCTTTTAATATGTGAAATGATGTGCTGCAGATCATGATTCAATCAAATTATAGTGAAGAGTGTGAGATGATAGCATAAAGCAGAGAATGGCAGCAATGCCTAGTTTGTACTACTTATCCCTAGGCTGACAGCATTTTCTGTCATAAATCTGTTTGGTTTATAACTAGGCCATAAAACCCTTACATCAGGCTGAAATGCAGCAGGATTCTGTAGTTCAAAAATTGTGCATTTATAGCACAGTGATTTATTAATTAAAATTGCAGTGCTTTACCAGTTATTTACATTTCTTTTGCACTCTTATAACTTGTGCTTTTTGGTTCTCCATGTTCCATGTAAATCTGTGTGATCTATTTAAAACTTGCTGTCTCCTTGGCTTCATCAAATTCCTTTTTATATATGCAGGTGTGACTTAGAAAATACTCCTTCATTTCTGTAATTAGATGGGGGACGTTGCTGAAACTTCACAGGAGGTTGATGAGACTAAAGTGAGTTTGGGTTTGTTTTGTTTAAACGGTGTGTATGAGGGTAGCAAGAACACACAGTTGTTAACAGAAACTGAGCAAGGAATGAGTTACAAGACTTAGCTTGGCTCTGTTGGGAGATTTAGTGTCCTTACAGTTTATTCCATGTTTCTTCATATTCTTAATGCTTCCCCATATCTACTTGACACTGAGCAGTCTTGCAGACAGGGAACAAGCCTGTGGAACACAAATGGGCTCTGGCAAGTCTCTGTGTTTCTACAGAATACTAGAAGTAGACCAATGTACTCTATCTTTAAGTGATCTGATTTCAACAATAACATAGCTAAACATATAGCATACACATCTTGCAGCCCTTGACTGATGGAAAAACTAAGAACTCTAGTTTAAAATGACAAGATCTTTTTATTATTATATCAGTAATAAAACAAGGACGGTAGCATCAGAGGACCTACTGTGATCTGTACCATGTCTTGCAGTCACATTAGAAATGATCTGTAAATCAGTTTGACAGATTTCATCAATTGGAGCAACATATGCTGGATACACACCCCAGTACACATGTTGAAAGGGATGTTCAAACTGCCGTTAGTTCAAAACCCATTCTGGTTTTTTATAGAATGCAGTGAAATCAAGTGGAAGGAATAAAACACCAGCAGTGAAAGAAAGAGAGTTAAACACCAGCTGACAAGAGAAAGGTAACACGCACTTGGCATTCAGTTTGTAAGCTGAGTGGTGTGTACCAGGAAGAACACCAAAATAAAGCTTTTAAGGCAAAATACATTATAGATTCTTACTTTTTGATAGTGGGCAGGGCTGCAGCCAGACAGTGGCTCTCTGAAGACTTGCTCTTCAGGTCCAGGCAGTGTTACAGAGGTGACACCAGTTTGCTCCTGCCAGGACAGTTCACTTTGTTCCCAGAGAAGCAGGGTATCTATGGGGCAGCTTCAGCTACTGCTATCCAGTTTTGGAAAGAGGAAGACCGTGGGTTATAAGGGGGTTTAAATGAGAGTGTTTGGTCCCAGTTCTGCGTCTCGCCTCTGAGGTTCAGCTTCTTGGATTTAGGTGTTTAAAGGTAGTATCTTTGTTCTAGCTTTTGCACTTGTCTAATGAGAGACACCTTTCATCACCTGAGGTATGTTTCATGCAATAGTTACTGATTACTTCAAAAAAATTTGAGATTTGATATTTGTGAAGGAAAAGGAGAAGTAATACTGTAACTGAAATCTTCTTTATTCACAAGCGACACGTAACCCAGTAATTCCAGAACTGTGAGGCTCCATACACAGCGTGAGCATTGTCCTTCCCCTTTGTCTTGCAGGGACTCACCATGCACATACAGGTACTTCATGGAAAAAAACCCAGAGTTTAACTTTGCTCCTTTCAGGAGGACCATTCTGTACTCATGGAATGCTTTTCACATCCCAGCTTCAGTGTGATCCAGAATCTCTGAGATCAGTGGTATCCTGGGACAGTGCAAGGCAGAGATTTTTGCAGGTGCAGTGCTGTGATCAGCTGGCTAACGTGACTGGTATTGTAGGACTGGTAGTTTACCTTCTTCATTCCAGGAATTTGGTCACATTGTGTTGAGCAGCTGTGGCCTGGTTCATAGTCTGTTGCCTCAGGAGGGTTGCTGGCAGCCTCTTGCAGGAGTACAGAGGCAGAACAGAACACAACCCCTCCAGCCTTAGCTTGTCTTCACTGAGAAGCTGCTGCTGTGGCTAGTGGGGAATTTGGCTTTTTTTGGATAACTGTTGTTTGCCCTCCTTCCTCCCACCCCCATTTAAAAAACAGCAGCTTGATAGCACAGCAGCAAATGCACATTAATATCAAACAGAATTTTCACTACCATTTTCGTATTAACATAAGATGTCAGAATGTAAAGTGAGCTGGATTTGCACATGGGACCACTCTTGCTGTTAAAGGCTTTAGGCTGGAAGAGAGCCCAAAATTCTTAGAAGAATCCAACATTTCCGGATCAAATATTAATTACATGCTGTATAGAATTATATATTTCAAACAAGTTTTATAAATAAAAAGCTAGGCCTTTCAAACCATCAGCAATATTAATTTTGGATTTAAAAGATTATGAAAGATAAACAACCACATAACTGTGAATTATAAAAATACTGGCCTAGGTTGCATAAAAACCTCCATTAAATAAATACGGAAAGTTTTCACTATGAAAATTCAGTGGCATTGTACTTAAAAAAGCCAGAATGAATTAACCATCCCTTAATGACACCGAGGTTGTGTTTCACAAATCACAAACACACACAGGAAGTCAGGTGGCCCCAAAAGGCGATGGACTGGGTTAATACAGCTTAACAGAAAGTACTCTTGGTGTGTGCTGCTCCTCCATGCCAACTTCCTGACTGCTGCTGCGGCTGCCAGCTGCAGACCCTGTTACCCTTCTCCTCCAGCTGCCCTGCTGGCCCCCAAGGTCCAAAGGCCGCTCCGGGAGGTGACAGTGGCTGGGCTGGTGTGTCCATCCCTCAGGCCAGCGGCCTCACCTCGGGGCGGGTTCCAGGGAGCGGCTCTGGTTTCCAGTCTGGCTGGAAGAAGCGGATGTCGAATGTCCGTGCCCAGTTCTCGAAGACGCGCTTCTCGGTGATGAAGCGGTGGTGGCTGCCCTTGCGGCCCCGCTCGTGGGAAATGTACATCGTGCACTCGTCTGGTCCCAGAGGTTCATAGTAGTGATAAGGTACTGAAGGATGATTAGGATCCCTGTGGAAAAAAGAAAATAGATGGAAGCGCAAGATGTTCTTTTTTGTTGATTGAAAAGATGCTATCTTTAATAAACTGATGGGCTCAAATCCACTTTTTCTCCCAGTTAAACTATGTAGCTGGTTTTTCTTCTGGCATATCTAATACATCGGAATGGGGCAAAGGTGTTTTCTTTGGTTTTTCTTTTGCTCTCCTTTAATCCTCTTCCTCCCAGTTAAATGAACGACAGCAGTAGCTCAGAAACAAGGGAGAGTGCTGCAGGGCTATGTTACCACTATGAAATTTGAAGTAAACTGCTTAAAAGAGATTCAAAACTAGATTGCGATTTATAAAAGGTCTTGCAGAGGCATTTACTGAACTGGGGAAGAAAGAGCAGATGATAGATGGAGGTGGTTATCTGTGTCACATCAGCTCAGCTCAGTTCCCAGCACGCCGCGCGAGGTTCCGAGAGCACCACTTCAGTGAGTGCCTGCACGCCAGGTCAGTGGTACAGGCTGCTGTTGCTGGCATTTTAATCAAACCTCTGATGCACAAATGAGTTCTTTATTTTACAACAGCAGCTTCTTTATATCTAAGCTAAAAATTAAAACAGTTCACCCATAGAATCCTTCTGACCCTGTGAACCTGTTCACATTTCCCAGCGGGAGATGAGTGACTCGTGGTGACACACGGGATGTGCCAAACACCAATTAGATACTTAGGATAAAGTTCATTTTTGCAGTTCTGACCTCAGTGTTTCCATGTAACATTCTGTAAATGGCACATTTGTAGTATAATAAGCCAGAGCAATTCATTCTCCTTTTGTTTTAATCTCTACATTAACCTGTACCCACAATGGTTTTTTTACTTTGGGCATGGGTGTTTGGACTGACAAGAACTCACACAAGTCTCTATGTCATAAATACTAATAGAGCAAGCTGTCCCAGATAGAATTCCACAATTGTATCCCTCTCTCCCCAGCTGCTACCAGCTATTTTGCTGTGACAAAAAATTTCCCAATATCAGCATTTAGTGAAGACTTGGAGCTGCTCTGTGTTATAGCCTGAGCCAAACAGGACCCTAGCACTGAGCAAAAAACCTGATACAGATTCAGGGCTGTCAGCTCTAATATGCAGTTGATTATTTTCATTTTGAAGAGCTAATATTTAAGGTCACTTTCAACTGAATGTATCCACAATCTGTCAGTAGTCTGTGCTGGTCATTTTTTTACTGTGTAATTCTGTCACCTACGCAGTTTTCTAATTTTCCTTATTTTGCCATTATCCATATTGTATATGCAGAGGTAATGTATGATACTGCTGCTGCTGTCCATTTGTGCCTTAGATTAACGTTTTAATTCGATCAATCTGGCTTCCTTGTAACACAACATGGTGATCAATCTTACAAGACCAGAACAACAATAAAATTACATTTCTAGAATAAGATGAATTCTAAACTTATTAAATGTATTCTCACTGGAATACATAAGAGTGAATCAAAATCCTTCATCGCCTCACCTACAGAAAATGTATTTGTAATCTAAAGCTGCCCTTCATGTAGAAATTTATTATTTCTAAACTACAACTATTAGAACTCCATCTTCAATTAATTTTTCACTTTTTTGATACATTGTACCTCTTATTGTTGCTTAAATGAATCATTTGTATGGTTGCTATAAAGCTAATAGGATACATTTTCATGTGATGTGTTTTTCTAAACAAATAGGCCTCTGCCTCTCCTTCAGACTGCTCTTCCCTCTTGCAGAAGCTGGATTTTACTCTCCTCAATGGTACACGGGTATTGCTTGGTATAAATTGACTGCTTTAAAGTTGAGATCAGTAAAGTTGAAATCATTATCTCCACCAGACTAGGGAAGACTGCAGCCCTGAGGCTGCTGGTCTCAATACCTGCAGGCAAGGGTGTTTTTGAAGCCAGGGATTCCACATTCCATTGAAGGCTCTGAAGTAACACCAGTGTATCCTAAGTGGATGTCCTTAGCTCCTACCAGGCTGTACCAGGTGTATCCTGTGCACCATCCCACCAGAAACAGCCCAAAGGCACCTGATGCACAGGGACTGGCAGGTGAGAGAGGCAGGAGCTCAGTCCAGGCAGCCTGTGGGGCTCAGGCCTGAACTGGGGTGAGATCAGGGCAGGAATGGGGGCTGGTGGCTGCAGATCTCTCTAGGACTACTCTGCAGCTGACTGAGGTTTTAAGGCTAAATTCCAAAAGCTGTCATTTAGATTTGGAATTCTGAAGGGTATTTACATATCGAGGACCTTCTCATTTTATGGGAGTTCTGGATTCCCCCAGATTGCATCCTAGTAAGCTTTGGATTTGAACTCTGGTCTGAGTACACCATAACCCAAATTGACTGTGCTGTGTTATCTTCTAACTCTGCAATTAGCTTGTGTCACCAGCAAATGAAATGCTTGAGTAATTTCTATACGGAAATTGCTTGGCACCTCATTTATTAACATTAAAACAGATGCTGTTTTATCACTCACTGATACTGGACATTAATCAGTATTTTGTCAGGCTCTGCATGCATATTAATATCACAGCTGGGAGGAATCTCAGGAAGCTCCTCTGTAAAATATCCTGTACTTCCTGCCTGATCACCTGCCAGCACAGCACCCCTGGAAGTGCTTGTACCCCTGTCAGTCAGCTACTGTTTGCCACTTGAGTGCACATTTTCCCACAGATGGCATCCACCTACAGCAAAAGATGGAAGTACAGCACAAAAGGAACAAGTCTGGGAAACCAGGCCACTCCCTACCACATTCTGGTCTGTCTCTTTCCTTAGAAATGAAAAGCCATAATAAATCAACCCTCTAAAACTATAGGTAACCACACAATTTGTAAAATGATGCATATTTTGATGTGTGAGGAAAGTGTCATTTGTACGTTGGGTGATAGGCAAGGTGCTGTGTCAGGACCATGAAGATTTCTAGATAATTTTTTTGCCTTCTATTCCCAGAATCTCCCTGACCTCCGTAATTAGTTCTGTTTTCCAAACCATGTATGCATTTTGTTATTAAGCTAATGAGGTGAGGCATATAGACTAAAGAGCAGGACTAGCTCACATACAGCTTACAGTCTCTCATAAACTCCAGGAAATGTAAGCAGCAACAACTCCTGCTTTGCATTTGATTTAAAGGAACTGAAAATGGAGAGAGAGAAGGGTAGGAAAACATTAAAGTATTTAAAATATCAATTTTCAGGTGAATTATCATGGAAAATGGCCTGGCAGTCACATGAGGATTCTTATAGGAAAATTATCTGGTTCAATAACTGGAACAAAAATTATTCATACTAGTTATAATAAGGCTCAGAATTAAGTTTTAAGTTTCTGGAAGTTCCAGAAGGCCCATGAAGAGGACAGGAGTTAAAGAGGGCTCATTTCGCTAACCCCTTGAGTTTTCCTTGTGTTTTCCCTGAGGCCTGCAGGGAACTGGCCTTTCAGTCCCTGCTGCCCATAAAGCCATGGACAGGGGCTGGAATTCCTGCAAACTCACTAAGGCTTGGCTTGTACTTCCCAGCCCTGCTGCTGAGCACCCACTCAGGGAAGCAGCAGCACTGCAGTGCCTTCAGGAATTGCTGTGGTATCTGGGCACCACTGTCAGGCTGCTGCTGGAGGGAGGCAAGAGGAGAAGACTGCATGTCCCAGTTCAGGAGTGGGGTCCTGTGCACGCAACGGGCTGCCAAAGGGAGCTCTGGGAGGGAAGTGCTTCCCATCTGGGAAAGGCTTGGACTGGATCCCTGGGCGCTGGAAAAAATACAGCAAGATGGCTTGTCTGTCTTGGGACAAATGAGTGAGAGGTGTGCACACTTCACCAAAACGTTTGCAATGTGCATGGAACCACAAGCTTTCATCTTATTACAGAATGTACAAGACAGAAGTATTTAGCAGCATGAGAGCAGTATCAAGCCATTAACCCTTACTACAGCATAAATCTGTAGCAAGCAAAGGGGTTTGAAATTACTTATAGCTTTGCTGTAAAGTACTAGAAATTTATAATAATCAGGACACCAAGTCCAGTTCAACTGTGAAACTCAGTGTCTAGTGAAAGTAAATAGAAATGAATCTCAAACATCTTGTTGCAAGTAATAGTGACGAATCTTTTAGTCTGAGCTCCAGACTCCATCACTGGACTATTTTTCCTGCACGGGTGCAAAGCAATTTAGTTAATGATCTTCAGGTAATAATTTGTAGCAGAATCAACAGCATGAGATTTGTGATACCTTTGAGGTGCCCTTCACGTTACAGATGTGACACTAATTTAGTTCCATGACAGTGATCACCACACTCATTACTTATTCCACAAATTAATACTTAAAAATAAATCAGTATCTATCTGCTGAAGTTACAAATTTGGTGATATTAATACTGAACAGAAATAAGATTTTTGGAGATTGTTTTTTGTTTTTGGGTTTTTTTCAATCTTAATGAATTTAAGTTAATTTTTCAGTCTTAATGAATTTAAGATTAATCTTTAGTTGCACAGCAAGTAGGATACCCACACCATCTAGCACACACACATTTTAGTTGTTTTGTTGGGATTTTTTGTTTTGATTCATTTTAATGGTAGATTCTTATTCTCTCGGACTGAAAAAAAGGAAATACAGCTTACAAGTACAGAATATTTCTTTCTTTCTGCTATTCTGTTCTGTTGTCTTATTTCTTTGAAAGGAAGCACTGTTTTAACTCCTTAATGAGTGGCTGAAGAGCCAGCTAAGGAGGTTAACTCTATTTATGGCAAGAAACTCCTTTCACAGATCTTCATGGACAGCTTCTTCCAGGCATGGCAACTACAGTTTTCCCCTTTATCACCTGGGGAATCAAGCTGAAGTAAAGACATTTAATATCACTTTGATTATGAAATGACCTTTTCCCTTTCTACAACCAGGTGTGCGTACCTTCATATTAAGATTTTTTTATGCAGGCTGTAAGAACATTTGCATCTTTCACTGGTAGGATTGTTCTACAGCCTTTCTTGTGTTATAATTAAAGTTCATTTGATTTCAGGATATTGATTGTATGAAAGCCTTTCATATGTTCTCAGTGACATTTTTAGTCTCTTTCAAAACAGTTTGTTTGGGTTTAGTTGGGTTTTTTAAATATGTATCTACACTATTCTGACTTTGTCTGAAAAGTCAGGATGACACATTATTTTGTAGTGAAATACTGTCTTCTGTATTTTTAAATAATCAGTTTAAGAATGACTTCCATGTGCCCCTGGAATACAGCCACTTCTGGAGTAAGAAAGACCAGCCACTTACAGAAACTGAAGTAGTATGTGTTGGCCAACAGAGATGACAGAGGAAAGAGATGCTGTGCTGTGGAAGGTATTTGTGTTGTCTGGCATATCTGATCTACTTTGCTGTTTTCCTTGGAGAATTCATGAAGTCTGGCAGTACATCACAGCATTTATCATCAGTGTTTTGTTATAATTTGTAGAAATTCTCACAAAGTGGAGTTTACTGTTGACATTTTATGCTGTGATTTCTTCAGGGATTTCTATAACGTGCCCAAGACAAATGCAGATCCTTTTAAGTGCTCAGAGGAAAGTCAAAGCAGTCCCATTCTTTGAGACTAACCCAGCACTGCACCCTTGCCCTCCCTGCCCCTGAAAGGCATCCAGAATTACCCAATGAACCAGACTTGAGAGAGATCACTACATTTGCCATAGAAAATTTAAGCAAGTACTTCTTGGTGAAAGGGGTTTGTGAGCAGGTGATGAAACGTTGCACTGAGGCCTCATTCCAGACTGGCTCCAGCTCTTCCTGGGTCACCCAGCAGCACAAATGGGATCAGCCCTGGCTGTGGGCAGGAGCCACTCAGTGCTGGGCTAGTGCTGGGTGGGCAGCTGACACTTCTGTCAGCATCAAGATTGCTGATGAAGTACAGATTTGTCTGTATTCATACTGGTATCTTGTGGCTAATGTAATTTTGGTCTAGCACTACAAATTCTGAAGACTGTCCCTGTGTCACTGATTGAGAGTGGGAAAACCTTAACCAGGACCTGTGGTCTGTGTCCTGAACATGGCTGGAGGCACGACCCAGCTGGGAAACGTGCACAAGCCTTTCCTTTGTACAGCAGCTTCCACTGACACAACTCGTGCTGCTCTTGCCTCGTGTGACCCATCCCCTGCCACGCCCAAAGTGGGTCAGGACATTCCCTGGGTCCAAATTCACAGGGAGAGGTTTCAAGGGGATTATTTAGGAAGCTGCAATTGGCATTCATGTGGCAGAGGTACAATATGTTCATTTGAGTTGCACAGAAAGTTCAATTTAAAAACTAGTCACTGTGAGAACACTGTTCCTCTATTAATTTGGGGGGAACTTGAAAAACAAATTAAAAGTAATGTTTTCCAGTACTTCTTTCTTCAGATTAATTTCATGCCAATTATTGCATTACTTTTAGCTGATAAATATTCAGAGACTAAAAGAAAGCAACAAGATGGATTAATTCTCCCACAGTACAAACAAAATTTTAAAATATTTTATATAACATAATTAAATGCTGTTTGTTGTTTTCAGAATGAGATCATGGGACATCTTAATTAATTGCTTTAAGAGGACTGAGGACTTTTTGCAGAAGAAAAAGATTAAAAGATTCAGATATTTATCTGTAACATTAACTTTGTTGGCTAATAATGGTTCCAAAATAAATCCTACCTGCAGAAATCCGGTGGCACCATGCCATAAACATTTATCCTGTCACAGAGCTCTAAAGCGATAGTCATTGTGAACCAGCCCGTGCTAAGCCAAGTGTTGGATATCTTCCTGAAAGCAAAAACATAATTAAGTTTCTAAGCTGGCAAATAATTCTTGAGATTTATTTGTTTATTTATTTATTCATTCATTCTGAAGCAATTTCTCGGCATTTTCTTCATTCTTGTAAGAGGCTCTGAAAACTGGGCAACCAAGACTACTTTGCTCGTCCATCTTTTAATGTTTTTTGTGGTGCCTCCTGTCAGTGGAGTAATCTGGGCAGAAACTTTCCTCACTGTAATTAATTTTAGGCACAACAACGTTAATATTTAGCTGACCTTTTGACTTGGTTTCTAGAAGCTCCCAGCCCCTCATTGTGACTGCTGGTAGGAAACTCTTTAGTCAGTTGCAGCTATGACTGTCCCACAGGCAGCCTGGGAAAGCTTCATCCTGGAACCACCCCAGGTGCCATCCCTGCCCGAGGGGAGCCTTACAGTGGGAATGACAGCGCTGGCAGGGAGCCCTCTAAGGCAGTGCCTCTCCTGCCTTTACTGCAGGCTGGGATGTGGCTTTAAAAGAAGCTCAACTGATCCCAGCATTAATTAGGCAGAGTAGGAGATACCACCCTGTAACTGCTCACAGATGTAAGGGATTTACCAGTTGTGTTTAAATTTTGCTTTATCACAGGTTCTTATCTGCAAAGTGGTACCAGTAATGTTTTCTGTTCTTCTCATGTGCTTTGCAGTGCTGTTGAAATTCTAAGATCTGGGTTCTGTGATGGTTATTGCATGCCTGGCACATGCACTGGAACTCCCAGTCCTTTTTTAAGTTCCTGCACTGGCTCTGTGTTGTGGGAGAGCTGGCACTCTTGGAATGGGAGGATCAAGGAAGAAAACATCTAAAAGGTGTCACAAGGGCAGGTGTAGGGACCCCTCTGAGACACAGAAAGTCAGGTGTTTGCTCCAGAGAAAACAAGTTCACTCAAAGGTCTCCTTTCAAATGCTGTTAAAGAAGACAGGAGTTCTCCCTAATGGTTCCTCACCCAGCCAGGGAAGTCCCGCAGGAAGAAGTTCAAGCTTGTGTTGTCTGCAGCCCAAAGAGTCCTCAGATTCCTGCTGACAGCCTGTCACAGTCACAGCCTCTCCTTTCATCTCCTACTAAAGCTGAGGCACCAAGGGAGCAAGTGCAGGCTCTAGAAAGGCCTGGGCACTCTACCAGGATGTATTAATGTGGGACCTACATTAATCCCATTCCCCCACACCTGTATCTGCCAGATACCTGTGAAACTCTGTCACAGCCCCCCAGAAAAGCCCAGGAGAAAACATGAGGTTCTCTTCAGAGAAGTCACCAGGGAATCCCAGGTCCTGGCCCAAGTTCCAAGGCCATCTTTTACAGTTTACCGAGTGATAGCAGGATGTGGAACAGTTTTGGATGCAGGGACCTGAGGCCACAAAAGCCACTGCAAGCAAATGCCAGCAATCACTAACATCTAATTCAGCCGACAGGAGCCACCACGCAGCTTCCCAAGCTAATGCTGGTTCCAAGTAGGTCACCTACAGAGCAGTAGGAGGAGACGTTTTGAGCACTGTCAGATTGAGAAATGTCTTGAACCAAGGTTTCCCATTTACTCAGGGAATCAGACTGCTACAAGGAAAGAAAAAAACGGTGGTGTCTGTGCCAGCTGCTTAAAAGACACTTCTAAACATAAGAGAATTCTTTGACTGAATATGCCGGGAGGATGCTGGGGAGCCCAGGTAATTTGTCCTGTCCTCAGTGGATCACCTGGTAACGTACAAACTCCTGAAACACATTTTTACTGCTCCTGACACAAAGACTTTCAAGCTAAGCTAGCATTTGGAGAATGACATAAGTATCTCATTATTTCCAATTATGGGGGCTTATTTATTTTCTGACTGTGCACTGAAGCTTGGGGGTTGTGGTGCAGTTTGTCACAATGTCATAGCTGGGTCATAAGCTCAGTGGAGGCCTTCAGGCACAGCAACAATATAAAACAGTAAGAATTTTTGGCTCAAAATTATTAGGAAAAAGAATGGTAGGGAAAAGCCTAAAAAATTTGCTTCTCTGCCACCTGAGAGTTTCTGAGCTCTGAATCACTACATAATTCATGAACATGTTCAGGCTAAGAGTGCTCTGGAGCTTGCACAAATTCACTGTTCCAGGTGCCCAACACTTCCATTCCAAAACCAAGGGAGCAATTGCAGCCAGACCATGACCAAAGCTTTGCACAGGTTAGGACACCCAGCTAGGCTCTCTGCTGGGTTAGCTTTCTTTCTGCTTACACACACTGAGGCTGTTATTTAGTTTTCAATAAACAGGAGAACAACTGAATATAACTAAACTGGCTTAGAAGCTGAATAATCAAATAAAGATTCAAAAATTCATTTCAGTATCACTCTGCCCTTTTAAATACCATGTCTGTAGGACAGTAACACAGAAACATGGTTACAGTGCCTTGCATTTCACAAAAGATCTGAGCAAGAGTCCAACAAAAAAATACTGGTTTTATACCTAATCAGCAGTAATGAGAGAATATGAAAAACTGTCATGTGCTTATTAGGGGAAATTATCAGATATTCTTTTATATGATGAACTAACACACTGTGCTGATAATTCTGTAGTGCACACTAAATTACAATTAAAGGCCTTTCTGCTCCACCAAAATCTCATTTATAATCTCTATGGAAATACTCTTCCTGCAGTTATTTCATTTATGCTGCTTTTATCTAATTACTATAATATTGGTTCTGAATCGTATTTTCTTAATGTACCCTTATTCAATTATAAATTTATTTTCAAGTGTATTGTTCTGCAGCATTTGTCTTTCACCATGCTATTTAACTGGCAATGTTTTCTGAAGGTTTTTCTTAATTTCAAAATCATTTTTTTTCCAAAAAGCACAATACATCCAATTACCTTTTTTCTCATCATTTTCAAGATGAAATGAATAGTCTGATTATTGCAACCTTGTAATCATGCTTCTCTTTCCCTCCTTTGTTTTTTGTAGGCACTAATGTCAAGAGCTCAGCAGAAACCTCCCAGCATTCTGGGCCATACAGTGTTCTGCTCCTGCCCCTACAGGTACTTGAATTTTCTCCCTTACAAATTATTTCCTACCCATGTTTCTTTTCATCTTCCCTTCCTTCTGTGCAACTTATTCATTAATTTTCATCTCCTGTTTTAATCTTCTTAGCCCTTCAAGTATGCTGTCTGTGCCCTCTAAAGGAGTGGTTCATACACAGCAGAGCCTGCAGTTTATTAAAATCAACTGGGCCTGTTCCTCAGGCTGAATTTTGCTGGCATCTGAGTGCCCTTGATTCACACTGGGAGTTCAGGCTGCCCATGACTGCGTGCACTATAAACTTGTTACAATGTCATTAATGGCTCAAATGCCTTGAGAATATTTCAGGACTTAAGCCTGATGCCTGTGCAGAAAAAGAAACACTTTCATCACACTCACTACAGGCCTCTGGCTCTGGATGGGTGATGCAGAACCAGAAAGAGCAGCTTGCCTGAAATTGCACAGCATGTGTCAGAAAAAGAACAGGATCCTGGCAGTGTCAGGGAAGGAAGGGGACCCTGGCTCCCCAAGGTAGAACTGAAGTTCTGAGAGTGAAGCAGGGAGGGAAACTGTTCCTCAGAACTGGGGACAGCATGTGATCCTACCCTAGATCACCAAAAGCCTAATCCAGGAAAGGAGGTGGCAGTGTGCATCCCTTGTGTCCAGAGCCTCCCCCTGGGGCTTAGAGTGGCCGGGTTACAGTGCTATTACAGATTTGTTGAGTTTCATGCCTTTGTAAATACTGAGCACACAGATAACCCTCTGCACATTTCCTGAAGGGCTCAAATGCTTAATTCACCTTCTCACTTTGCTTTACTCTGGAAAAGACAAACACATCACAACTGGCAGGGTATCTCCCTGTGTCATCCTTCCTTCTTGTTCTGGCAGAGACCCAAATATACCAACTGGAAGATGAAGAGGAGAACCTTTAATGTTACAAAACTGAGTTCTTGGCTAACTCAGGCTCAAACCAGAGCACGGAGTAACTTGGTCAGAGCCACTTTAACTGAACAGAGCTCTGCAAGCAAACTGTGTGGGATGTGACAAAGGCAGCAAATGCCAAGCAAACATTGCCTTCAGCTAAGAGGATACAACAGTTTGCTCTAACATTGGTTCTGTCTTTCTCATGTAGCCCAGAAAATGAAATCTGTGCTCAAGTCTACAGAAGGATTGATCCTGTTCAAGCTTTGGTGTGTATATTTTGTATTTGTTAGGTAGCACATCTGACTGTGAGTTACTGCACAATAAACCTACCTCTTTGTTTGTATCTAAGTGGGGATCCTGCCATTTTTTCAGCGGCATATTTAATAAGTAAAAAAATGGAACTTTATTAAAAACAAATGTCTTTTGTGCTGGGAAGTCTTTGGTTTGATTGCCCACTTTCAAACATTGTATGTGAAAATACTCAAGTACTGCAGTGGGTCACTTGCTACAAATTTGATTTGAAGATCAGCCTACAAGTCTCATAAACCGTCTCATAAAGATGTAACTATCGTAATAACATTCCATTTTCCAGTTGCAAATGTAAGATGAACTGTTCTGAAGCACCTAATGTATGACTAATGTTTATTTGTTTTACAAGAAGCTTTACAGCTGCAATGTTCCAAGAATGCTTAAATTCAATAAACAGCTATTATAATTCACTGAATGGTGGCATTTCCTCTATAAGAAAACATAACCTATCCATTCTAATTTTTCATAATCAGTGAAAAAAACTTTAAGGTATATTACCCCAAAGTGAGATTTAAACAGCTCCTGCCTCCTTGACTCTATAAACAGTACATCCAGACTCTGGTATTCTAGGCTGATGAGGCAATACTCCATACAAATCATTTTGATGCGTATTTTTTACTGATGTTACCAGTGATGTTATTTGGCATGTCATGCCACATTACAACTCCTGAGGCAGAGCATTTAATGGGCAGGATTGTCCCTCTGAGCAGATCTGAAATTGGTATATATAAACTGCATTATTTTACTAGTCTGTGACATCTCCTAGGTGTATCCATGTAAGTTCTCACCTGTCTTTTCCAGTCTCTCGTTTAAAAAGGTCATCAAATTGAAGCATCTTGTGGCGAGAAATCATATACACTTTTAACTGAGGCAGTATCTGGTTCATCAGCTGCAGGTTATTGTACACCAAGCCTTTGCCATCTCTCCTCATGTAGCTGCTCGGGCCCCAGAAGATGAACACAGCACCATGGCTCATATTTAGGAGTTCGTTGCGATTCCGTAAAATCCTCTGGATGCTGGAGTGTGCGATGACCCGGAGGCTCGTTTTGTTCCCAACGTCTTTTCCGTAGCCCCGCGTGGGTGCGTCGTTCATGCGTATGACGCACTCGCTCTCGTCGATTCTGTCCCCCTGCCGGCTCCCCAGGAGGTGTCCAGAGCTGGTGACCAGCGCACAGCTCCTGCAGTGCATCTTTAGTGGCTGCAAAGACACCTCACAGTTAGCTGTGCACATCTTCCCTTTCCCTACGCAGCTGTGTTTGACACGGTCGTGCCGTGGTTCACAGCAAAAACCTCAGAGCAATGTACATAAATCTCTCCTAGCAGTCTTCCCAAATAGTTGGGGACCCATTACCCAAACATTTTTGGGGGGAATATGGTGTAGATGTAAAGCCCTTACAGTTCCTCTGTAGAGCTAAGCCCATTGTGTAAATTCTCCTTTCCACTGCTGCTTCATAAACAGAAATCATAACAGCTTCTTTACTCTTTGCAACTGCTTAGGATTGTACTTCTTCCACTTGCTATAAAAGCTATAATTGGAGTATTTTTTTATTCTTCCGCTTCCTTTTTTTCAGGAAATAATAAATCCTAAGTCTTCATAAGTTCATGTGTGAATAGCTTTTCAACCCTGGGGTCAGGACATTTTGCTAAGGGAAGAGATTGATACCCTGGCCCAATCCTTCCATGCTATTTGCAAGTTGTGCCCCAGCCACTGCAGTGTTTCCGTACCTCCTTTATGGTTCAGCAGTCAGAGCTGGTCAGTAACGTCTGTGTGTATTTACATGACAGTGAGTTAGTGCACTGAACCTTTGCTACCTTGTCAGGTGATGTTTGAGAGTTAAACAGAAAAATGGAATGGGAGGCGCCTTTTCAGTGAGTGCTGCCCTAATGGAAGCAGAAGAGTAAAACAAGCTTTCATAAAAATGAAAATGCATGATAAATCATGTTACTGAAGTATGCCGCCACCACCACAGGTATTAATTACAGAGGAGTATGTCACTATCTACTGCTCAGCATGAGAACTAAAAGGAGCAAGGGTTACCAGTATTCCCAAAGTGCTACTTTCTAACAGGAATACAATAAACTGTGTGGTAAATAAAGACTGTTTGAGGGGGTGCCTCGGTAGCCCTCCAGGAAACAGTATCTTAGTGTCTTTGAAAAACAACAAACAACAACAACAACAAAGCAAACAAACAACAATGCTCACCCACCCCCCCAAAAAAAACCCAAACCAGCCCAACAAAAAAACCCATCAGAAAAACCCCTGGCATGGAGACTGAACTGCAGTTGCTTGATCATTCTGATCTACATGTATACAGGAATCCAATGACTAAATCAGTCTGCAGTGAGGCACAGCTTGAAACTCTAGAGCTGAAAAGGACACATGATGTAGGTTTGACAAAATCTCAGGCCCCTGTTTGAAAATGCTTTGGCCCTGAGTACATGATGGGAGTGTTTTAATATGGTAACTTGCTTTTAATTTTGAAGGTACTTAAGTGGTTACAATTGCAGTCTGAGATTCTTTCTTCTGTGAGACTAGCTCATGAATGCTTAATGCTTTTTAATTAAAGAAAAAGTAAGAAAAAGTAAGAAAAAGTAAGAAAAAGTACACAGTCTGCACAATGATTCAACCTGTAAACCTTGTATCTCCATCTCCCTCAATAAACAAAGTCCCTCTCACATCTGTGGACTATAATCCAGAGATAATGGTATGGGTGAAAATGTTCATGCCTTTGTGAGCCAATGTTCCTAATGCAGTATTTACATGCATTTTCCTTTAAGCTTTCATCTGCCACTTTGATGAATTACCTAGTGAAAGGCTCTAAGGTGAACTAGCTGCTTCACCAGCATGCTTGGGAAAGCAAGACGAGGTGCTAATGAGGTTAAAAGAAATGTAGTCAACACCAATGTTAACTCACACAGGTTTCAATATCCTAGCAAGGCATTTTCATATAAACCATCTCCGTTGGTTTCTGGCCTACTGAGCTACAACTTCCTTGTTTTTTTTTAAAAAAAAGTCTGTCACAGAATTCATCAATTGTTAGGAAACAAGGGCAGCCATCAGCAGAGCTGTGGAAACTTGGGGAGGAATCTGAGACTACAAAATGGACATTAACATCCCCCAGAACATCTGTCCCAGATCTTGTTTGAAACATGTTCCTTCTGGGAAAAAGTCTTTAGACTGAAACAGTCAGGTATTGCCTAGCCACTTCCTGAATGATGCATGGGGGCTGAGCCCTAGTAGCTGCTCTAGGCAAGTAATTTTCAGTGGCCTCACTCAGATTCTTTCAGCTGAAGTCTAAAATACTCGCACCTAAAAATTGTCAGAGGAATTCACAGTGAACAGCCACAACATTCTCACACCAGCTGTTTATAATGCTTTAACAACACTGAAAGCAAGGGGGGAAAAAAGCCACTGGCTGTAATATCATCTCATTGGGAGGCAGTGGTGGCACCAGAAATGTCATCTACTTAAGCAATAATAATGGAGGCACAAGGCAGTTCTTTGGGATTGATGACCAGCTGGAAAAAGTTGATGGCCTGAGAATAACCAGGGGCCATTAAGCCAGAAGAACATTAAGTCCACAGAAAATGCTGTTACAGTAATTATTATAGTGATATTTGGGGAAAATAAAAGCAAACAGGAAAAAAAGTAAACCCTATGAAATACGAGTTATATTTCAGGAGCCTTGCTTCCAAAGGGATGGGGTGAGAGGTAGGTGAGTTTTATAGCATCTTTGTTAATTACTTTGAAGTGTAACATCATGCATGTAAAAGCTGCTGCCATTGAATCGCACCCATTGTTAATAAGCAGCCAGAGTTCATGTGTACCTGAACTCCAGGGACAGCACTTTTGAAATAGGGCAGAGCACAAGACAACTGCTACAACACAGGGCGGGCACCTGGACAGCACATGAGCCAAGTACTGTCCAAAAAAATTGCCCAAATCACCCCTGAGTTCCAGTCATCTCAAGACATGCAAGGAGAGAGGGAGAACAGAGGTTACAGTACAACAAGCTGGCAGTGTAGAGCCCCAGAAGAAGCAAATCAGCTGGTGCTTTTCCAGTATAGATGGGCTATCCCAATGGAACAAAGGTAGCAGGGGAACTTTGCCATGGGGTAAGCCCCATAATGGCATCTTAGTGCTCACAACGAGAAAGTGCAGCTTAGCACAGCTACAAGTATTCCCACAGGCCAAACTGACTCCTGGCAACTGCCACTTCCAAAGATTAGCCCAGAAGTCCTGCTGCTCTATCACAAATGCCTGATTTGGTTAATGAAACAAAAAACAATGCCAAGGTTGTTTCTGTATTTTCCAATTTGAGGTAATTTGCTCTGTTATTGACTTTAAAATCTATATTGTCCCATGATCGAAAAATGTTATTTTCAGACACTTTAGTGCTCAAGTGCTCGAGAAGAATAAACTGAAAAATGTTCCTGATACAAAATCTGTTATTCTCAGATATAATTATTTTCTTTGAGATGAAATCAAATAACTTTTTTTTTTGCTTATAGAAGACTTTTGATGTTAAAGTCAAGATTTAGAAGACAGCTCTCTCCAGTAAAATCACAAACACTGTAAAACATACTTTTTCTTATACTGAGTACTTAATGACCTACTTTCAAGACCCCTGGGTTCAGATCACTCCATTATCAGTAGCATAAAAATTTCTGTTCTATAAATAAAAGCCAAAGTATTTTATCTTGGCAATGATGAGGTGGCCACAACAACAACAAAACCAAATCAAACCAAATAAGCAAACCCACTCCCCCACAAAAACCCAAACCAAAACAACAAAAAAAACGACCTGGAGTGAGAACAGCTCACTACTGAGTTCAGCAGAAAAAGACCAGCTGTCAGTTCATGAACACCAGCATTCCTCAGGGATACATCTGGAAATACCACAGATGACTTCAAAGAGTATTGGGAGACAAGAGATACCATGAAAGGTTAAAGAATATCCAAATTCCTTTTGGATGGATGACCTTTAACTAAGCACTGGAGACAAAGTGCAGAATGTTGTTTCTCTTGCACTGCAGCACCTCTGTTGTTGGCCAGCATTTGTCCCGTGTCAAGAGCTGGAATGAGAGGCTACAGAGCTGCTCCTCTCTGTAGTAACCACCTGAACTGTGTTACTGAGCCAACAGCCTCTCTGCAACAGCTCCCAAACTGCACAAGTGAAAGCAGTGGTACAAATAAGAAGACTGATGTACAGGAAAGCAAATCTGTTCCCATGTTCAACTGAATTAATTCAGTTTAATTCAGTATGTTTATGGCTGAAAAGCAAGAGCCAGTCTTGGGGGTTCAGGAGAAAATGACCTTATTCCAGAGCAGCCTTGTTTTCTCTTTTTGTTACAAAGTAGGTGATTTCCTTGGAAGGATTTTCATGTCTCCCCCACCTAGTGCCCATTGTTCCTGGTCTAAACACAAGAGCTTGTGACACTCACTGTATGTTACCTCAGTATTTGCTTTTTATGTTCCTTGCCTTGTGCACAGAACTTAGAACACATTTCTTATGTGATGCTAATGAACCCTGAGTTCACACCATGTTCAATACAATTTATTACCTATAGCTTGCTCTTGATTGCTATGTCATCAATCACCAGCAAAAACACTAAATAATTAAGGCTTTGCCAGTGATACGATATTTTGTCCTGGCAGCTTCATTTTTTTTCACTTTCTTATAGCTTTGAGTAGCTCTGAGGTTTCTCACAAGTTGCTGGCTTGGAACCACTTCACCAGGCTGGCTGCTCCTTCCCAGTGCTCCTCTCCCAGAGGACAATCCCCTGTCACAACTGTATCCCAAGCTCTGCAGGAGCTGCAGCCATGCCCAGCCCATTGCTGGCACATCACAAACAGATGAATGCTCCAGCTCTGGTGAGCCCCTGTCACTCAACACTGCCCCAAGTGTAAAGCTCCTCATGCCATTGTGTCCATCCCTCATAACAAGTTACATGTATTGTTTCTATCTGTGTGCCTCCTTCCTCAGTATTTTCTCTAAAAGACTGAAAACTGTAAGGCCAAATCTACTTTTCTTTGAGTGATTCCCAACAACCACCTTAAAGTAGAATAGAAACCCTGAGGCTTCACATTTGCCAAGTAACTTGTGTTCTGTAAGCCAATGCAGCAAGCTGTGGGGCTCAAGCTGTCTCATTAGTGAGGCACAGCTGTGCACTTCAGTGATTTCCACAATGCAAGGACTCTGGGAGACAAGATCCTGTGAAAATAATGCAGGTTCCCTGATTATTTTTGGTTTGTAATATATTGATGAAACAGTGCTTTCATAATACTATGAAATAAATAAAATAAATAACTAAATAAATAAAATTTTAAAAAAACCAAAACAAACCACAAAAAAAAAACCCAAACAAACAAAAAAAAAAAAACAGCAACAACAAAAAAACAACCATCCAACCACTTACAAGCTAAAAGAGTTTGCTATTTTTCAAGCCCCATCTATGAAATGATGCTATCAAGCCAGTCTTCCCTGAACAGTAAAAGTCATTCAGATACATATTGGAATATTGTAGGTAGCACTTCTGTGTATGAAAAGCTGGAGCAAAAAACCCAAACTGAAACACCTAAAGCATGAGAAGAGTTTCCAACTTCAACTTGCCGAAGTAAACACCCTTTTGAAGCCTCTGTGAGTATTGATTTTGTGGTGCCAAGTTCTGATCTAAGAGATTATTTTGTTTTGACCATGACATTTTCATGTATGTGTTCATACAGGGAATGTAGCTTAATTTCTACACTCTGCATGCCAGCTCATACTCCCCCCCTCAAGTTTAAAAAATTTTGATTCTTTAGTCCTTAAGCTAAAGCGCACCTTGTGCAGGTACAGAGAGCTCTCAAAGAGGGAAAAAAAATCCTCTGAGCAAATACATTTATAATTATTGTTGAAGTACACTTTTGGAACATTAGAGAATTTACCATGAAAACAAACTGCATTATCCTCTGAACTAAAAGCACTGATTGCCTTCAAAACTATATCCCAGTGGCTGATATTGCACAAGTAAACAGAAAGGGTGAGGAGATGCCACTTGCCCAACATTGTTAATCCTTATGCAAATCCAAACAACAAGCATTTGCACCAAAACTTTGCAATTCAAAAAAGGTCTGGCAAGTCTGCTCATAAAGATAAATGCACGTCTGTTTAAAAAGATAAAAGATAAAACAAATGAATTTCTTATTACTTCTCTTTGTTACTTGGGCTTGAATATTGGAGCTTGAATATGCAAATATTGTGAGAGCATTAGCATTGTCATTTCCCACTGATTCCTCTGAGTCAGTTATATAACTGGACTCTGCCTTCAGATATAGGATAAGACAGTGAACTAGCCCAACTCCAGCACATGTATTCCTCATACTTGTGACCACAGCACCTTATGTTTTATTCTGCCAAGAAATCAATTTTTTTTTTTTTTTGCCATGATACCTGACTGTGGGGCATCTGCAAAACCTCTAGGAAAAATATAAAAACCCTATTTTCAAAAGGTCCTTAGACAGAGCTAATTAAATTTCAGAACATGAGGCTGTATTATGAAGAGAAAAAACCCAACAAATGCACTCCACAAAGCTTTCACTGGAGCAATTTTCTTAGAAAAAGTACCGTTAAGCACATTAGTCAATGAAGAGTCTTCTGCTTGTGTGAAGTGTTTTCCAGCACATTAACTCGTTTTCAGGGGACTGCCTGCTAGTCAAAGTTTCCATTAGATTAATTAAAATATGGCTTCTCTCACTGGAAAGAAAAGGCATGAGTTTGGTTACAGGACATTGACCACCTATAGAAACTGAGCCCTTTCTAGTTACATAAAATACATGAGCAGCAGCAGCAGCAGCATGGGAGATGAACAACAGGGTACTTTTGGTATATGGGGCACATTTCTCTTCTTATTTTAGAAGCATGATTACCAGGCGCTGATGTTTTCCCCTAAGCCACCTGAAGAGAATATAAGGTGCAACCTTGCAAATTGTCAGCACATATAAAGCTAAGATTTAGAGAGTAGTTTCCATCCTGAAACCTATAAATGTGTCCCATGAGGAAGATTAGTATCAATCATAGGCTTATTGGAGAGGGAGATAGGATACAATGATAACCTGAAGCTATCAACTAGAGTAATGGTCTCAGAAGAAAAAGCAATCAGAGAAAGAAAAGAATATCCTCAATGAAAGGCAGAGCTGGAAAATCAGGCAAGGATGTATCATGTTGATGAACACAACCTGTTATACAAGAGAGAGTGTCATATGAACAATATACAGGCTCTAAAGAAATGGTTATTGCCTAATGTTTATCTTAAAAGAAGTGCAAATAGACATCCATATTACATCAAACTGCTGTACTTTTGTTCTGCAGCTAAAGTACTTGCACTAAAATGAAATCAAGCCACAGGCATGGTGTCTTAACTATGCAAATTGTTATCACTGAAGTGTCAGAAAAACAGAAATTATAACGATCTCCAGGAAAAGTATTGGACAGTTTGGAGTTTTGCTTCAGAATGTTTTCATATCAACTTCTCTGCTTTGCTTTGGTATGTTTTTGTGGCTCTTTCCAGTTTAAATACTTCATGCAAGTATGCCCTCATGTGCTCTCTCTGCACCTGTCATGGCTATGCAGGATATTTTTTTCAGCTTCAAACTTCACAGGGTCCCTTTTTTTATCTAACCCAGCTTTAAAGCCAAGCATCACTCATCTTTAAAGTTTGTGCCTAAGTTTTTAAATTCAAGCACTTTTTTATTTCTGTGGCACTATCTGGCTTATCCAAATGCATCTAAACTCTCACTACAACTATTATCTCTACGGAGCAATAATGTGATGTGCATTGCAAGGACAAAGCAAACTTTCCCAATAGTATCCAGTTTTAACAGAACTTAGCACAGCATGCAGAGCTCCAAGAACAGGCCAGATGAAATGTAAGACCAAATCTCTAATTAGAAAGTTACTGACTCCACAGAGAATTTTTCTAAAATATTTTTTGTCTTGTATTTCTCTACCTGGTTGAAGTAGAGTGAAATAAAAAATAACACTCCTTATTCATTGGAAAGGTCTCTGTTCAAAAATTTTGTTCAAATGTCTTTCCTTCAAAATCTGTCAAAAATGTTCAGCCTCGTGGTCTTTTGATTCTCATGTGGTAGCTCCATGTAATCTTCATCAGCTTGTTTTATGTAAACCAGGCTGTTCTATATCCTCTTACTTCTGTCCCATTGACTTAACAGCATACCAGGAGCTAGAGAACAAAATTAAAGAAAACAGATTAACCCCTTTTTCCTCCTCCTGAGAAGGAATGTTTTTCTGAGAATGTATCAGATTCAAAAATACACAATGTCGTACCATCTCCACAGCAGGATCCCAAGGCAGTCTCCATAATCACTGGCATATTGACACCAAAGATAGATGCTGGAAACAGGTACTGACAGATGAAGTGGCCAAAACCTCCATTTAACTTAGGAGTGACAGGGTGCAGAAATACACTGCAAATTTCTCCCATACACATATGTAGAAAAGAAAAAGAGAGAGCATTTTGTACTAAAGTATTTGTATATTTAGTTTTGGACAAAAACGAGATGCAAAGAAAACATCTCTAAGACAGACATACAAACATTTGTATACCTGCAACTATGTATCACTACAATTTTAACTGATTTTGGACTACAACTACATTTGAAAAATAAATGTTTTAATTCAGGGGTCAGCTCTTTCAGATTTGGGGGTTTTGTTAAAAGGTCTCAAGCTTTCAAAATATGTCTCTGCAATTGTTCACTATTACCACAGTCTTGATCAGGAGACAAAAATAAACACATCTATCCAATCAGGATGTTTGTATTGAGTCTATTTGTCTGCATGCAGGTTAATATGAAATTAAACACTTTGTAGATGGAAACATTTAGCACTGAAATGAACCTGCCAGTGAGAGTTAATTGGACAGTCAAGTACAAGAGCTGGCACTCTGTCTGGCAACGTGGCATTGCTACTCCGAAGAGGTGCTCTTCAATTTACAGCAGAATGTCAAAGCTATGTTCTGTGTGGGTGAAAAGGATGAGGTTAACTGGAATCTCTGGAGGAACCACTGAAAAAGGCTGGCTGGAGAGAAAGGAAGGTCCCTCTCAGAGGAAGGTACCCTGAGCTGCCCAGCAAATGAGAAGAGGGAGCCCTTAAAAAACTGACCCAGGAAAGAGCTGATAGCAAGTCAGCTAATTACAGGGCAAGAGCAGGGGCTGACCTTGCTAGAAGTAAAGTCTGTTTCCAGATCTGTGTATTTCACAGGTGTTTAGGGCAGTGGCTTGTGGCTGTAGCACACAAATGCTTTTATTTATGCTTTACCAGTGATTAATTTGATTGAAGCATGATTCCCAAGCACTCAGTTAACACCCCTCAGTAATATTCCTTGCATAAAGATATAAGTGATCTGAAACTGGCAAAATGATGTAACTTAAAATCACAGCTAATTAATGCATTTGGTTAAGGAATCTGAAGTGTAGGAAGGTGTGCCAGAGAGAATGCAAGAGGCAGGTTTAAAACAGATACTACAGAAATCAAGAAAAAAGGAATCACCTCTTAGTGAGCAGCAGCAGAAACAAAAGCTTCCTGCAAAGAGATGAAATATGGAGTCCCAGTCACAGGGGATTTCTAAGTGTTTTATACACTTCATCTGCTTTTTGTTTTACATTATTAGTCCTAAATTGTACTCCTTGGATGTGATGTGTGTGTCATTTAAGTGCATTTTACCTGGCAGTGGCATTGAACAATCCCTGCTCACTTCCTCCTGGCTTGGCAGGTGGAGTGAATGTCATTGGATCACTCCCTGGATCCATTTCACAATTAGAACAGGAGGCAAAGAGAACTCAAAAGAAGGCAGGAACAAAAAGAAAAGAGAGGTGGATGCACAGCACTGCTGTCTTTAGTGACACTGAATGCACGTAAAATTCAGCCCAAATTGCTATGATAAGATGGGTGACATTGGTGGTGGTGATGGAAGAATGAAAAGGAGAACATGGCAGCATGACCAAGAAGTTCTACACATTGCAGCTACTTTTTCAAAGTACCTCTCAGTCTTTCGTTGTTTAAAAATCACCATTACTGAATGCCTTGACATCTAACTGATAACCTGTCAGCAGGAAGTTTTAAATTCTATAACCAATGTTTTCCTTTTTAGGGCTCTGTACCACACCTGGCTGCAGCCCAGGATTCTTCTTTCATGTGAATGAACTTCTGTCAGTTCCTTCAGAGCAACAGGCATATTCTAAAGCAGTTTTTCTGCGCTGGACATGTAAGTCCATCTTTCCAGCTTTAGTGCCCCAAACAATGCTCACCCACCTGAACAGCACATTTTTACAAACTCAGACCTTCTCTAGAGCCATAATTTCAACTGTCAGGATAGAGGGCAGCATATTTCTTCTTGTAAGGGAGAAACACTGGAGTGTCAAGAGTTTCTTGTATGGGAATCTGTGGCCCACATGCCAACAGTCCTGGTCCTTCCCACTCCTGGCACAGCCTCGGAGCCCTGAGTTGTGCCCACCTTGCTGTGCACAGGTGGAATGTCTGAGTCCCCAGCCTGGAGCACCCTCAGCAGGGCTCTGTGTCCCCTCAGTGTCCCCGTGCCTGCACCAGCACCTCCGACCCCTCAGAACCCACTGCAGGCCACCTGCAGCCCCCAGCTCTGACTCTGATGTCGCCAGGTTGGCACACAGTGACAAAAACCAGGGCTGGCACACAGTGGCAAACACATCTGTGCAGGACAGGGCACACCAGGGACAATCTGCCAGGAGATGGCACGAGAGCACAATCCTGGCTCAGTCACAGGCACCGGGAGACCAGGAGAGCCCAAAGCGCTCGCAAGGGACAGCCACTGAGGACAGCTGGCAACCTGACATCCTCGAAAACAGTGTGGACAAAGTGGGAATTTCACCTTGGGCAGGGCAGTGTCTGCACTGTGTCAGCCCTGCCTATTTCCCGGATTTGCACATCTGAGGAGAAAAGCAGGCATCCTCCCAGGAGAAAGCCCAGCTCCTGTCAGCACAGCACAGCACAGCCAGGAGGAGCCTCTGTCCTGGAAACCCACATTTCACGAGACGCAGCCAAATTCCACTGATGTGTCAGCACTTAATTACAGCTGGAGTGTGGTTCAAATCTTTCCCTTTCTGTCTTGTATTCTGCTTCCAGAAACACACACTTGGAAAAAAAAAAGATCAGCAGTGCAGGATTTCTACCCCTCAAAAATAATAACCATGCTACAGTCCTACTATTATAATTAAACAGAAATTAATTACATTTAGAGAAGGGGACAAGTTCCAAAGGCTTAGCTGGTTTCCTTTTTAATTACTGTGTAATATTGTGAACACAGCAAAAATCTTCTTTTTAACATGCTAAGTGTGCTGGGGGTTATGTTTGCTTTAACAGACTGCAAAGGATGCTATATTTGCATTTAATTAAAAAATAAGTCATTAAAATAGTTTATTTTGGTTCAATGTATATTTATTTAGCATGTGGATGATTTCAAATCAGAAATAAGATTTTTTTTTTCAATTAGTATTGAGCAACAGACATCTGAGAGAGCAAATAAAACAATGTATTTTCAAAAGAAAGCTTGTTAATGCAAAAACATTTCGCCTGTCACAAGTAGATTATTTTTGAACATTCACCTTTTCCAGAGGAATCAATCTCTATCCCAAAAGCTAGACAGTATGTTACCTTTTTGACAGTAACAAAATAACACAACCCCAGAAACAGGAACACAGGCAGAATCCCCACACCAAGGGTGAGTACCCTCCAGCCCGGAGTGATCTGAAGAAACAACTCCTGTGGGTAGATGATATCACCCCTTCCAGCTGTGGAAGGGCATTGATGGCTCTGGGAATGCAGTCTGGGTCTGCCAAACCTGGCAGAGCATTTGGGAGAAAGAAATTCTAATTTTCACCTCCTGAGCAGCCTTACACATGAATCAGGCAAAGATTTTGGCAGATGCAGGAAAACATACATAGGCATCCAGTTTTCACTTGAAATTCAAATGAGGAAACAGCAAAGCTCATTTATGTGCTTTCAGGGTTAGTCAGCAGCTAAGCAAAGATTTTTTTAAACTGAAACTTTACATTTAGGTTTAGGAGTAGAGCTTTAACTGGGTTAAGTCCTGCTTTACACACCAAAGCTCTTCACGGGATCTATCTCTGGGTTTCTGTAATAAATAAAACTCTTAGAGAACCACTTCTTTGTAGCCACATATCTGATTCATCACTCCTTGGAAGGCTACAATAAATCTGTCATGGAACCCTGCTAATTACTAGTAAATCACCAAAGCTGGAAGTATCAGAAGCACATCCAAAAAGAGTTCAAGTGAAAAGCTGAATATTCAAAGAGCTCTGGGGTGAAATTGTGTCACTTTAGAGATGAACTTCTAATCTATGTGAGAATAAATGATGTATAATGATTACAAAATTTGAAATCAAATCTTCACATGGGGACAATTCAATAAGGTTAGGTGATTATAGGACTATGCAGCAGCATCAATTATGGAGCCAGAAATAGTCTCATGTCCCTCAGAGGCTACAAAAACTCTGTATTGCTTTATTCACCAACATCAGAGGGCATTCACTTTCATCGAATAGTCTGGTGGGGTCTCGTCTGGAGGGAAAAAAATAAATAATGGAAGGTATGAGCCCAAGAAATGACTGGCAATGATCCTAACTTATCACTGAAGCTACCATTTGCTCTGCCAATTGATGGGAAATGTAGTGTGATCAATTCTAGTCCACTGTACATCGTTCCCACTGACTGACCTGCCAACTCTTTGATTGAATAATTAGCTAAGATATCAATATCTGCCATTTTGCACAATGCTCACAAGACAAAACCCTCGAGTTTTCAGAAAATGGACAATCACTACATTATCTGTAACTTTACATTTTCTTTCATATGTATGACTAAGCCTTGATATTGCCAAAATATGGAATAAAAACATAACAATACATAAGAAGTATTAGAATCCAGGAGCATGAAATCCGGAGGTCAGTGCAACTGCTGAAGTAATACAACATACATTTTTAATCTTACAGAAGAATAGTAAGCCATATCAAAAAGGATTAGATCTGTGCTCCTCATTTACAATAGTTCACTGTAAGTAGCAGCCTGTTTTCCATTCTCACTACCAGGGAAGCAGCATTAACTCAGGTGCTGGGTGGTGACTGACAGCAACGCTGACATTTTAATAGCAGCTACTGTTTAAGAGCACTATCACCATCTTGTGCTTCTTAAATAAAGATTTAATCTACTTTTGATGCAGCAGAGCTCTGCAGATCTGGCAATCTGCTGTTAGGGCACATGGAAAGGTGGGGGTTTCTTTACTCCCATCACCCAGTCCCACACCGGGTGTGTAACAAGCTGTTCCAAAGCCATAAATTAGGCTCGGCAAGGCACTGCCTGACATTATACTTTACATTACAGTCCCAAGCCTGAAGTGCTAGCAAACAGGGACACTCCACTTACTGTTCTATTTCAGACATAAATGGTGCTAACTGAAAAGACAAATCAGTTATTCAGTGCAAAAATGATACATGACTTGTAAATTGGACCCTTTATAAGTATTTTGGCATTTCTAACTTTAGTCACACACATGGACGTAATTCCCAAGTATCCAGATGTCATAGCCATATCTAAAGACACCACTTCTCCCCAAACTGTTCTGTTGTGGCTTTCAGTGTGCTCACCACTTTTGCCCCCTAATTCTCACATCTATTCCCCTCCTAAATACCAACGAAGAGCAAAAACAGAAAGGGAAATGTAGCAACTGAAATTGGAAATGCATCATCTAAATGAAGGAAAGGGCTAGTGGCTTACATGGCAGGAATGGAGAAACCATATGAAAGGGAAAATCGCAGAATCAATTAGGTTGGAAAAGACCTATCCTACTCTACCTCATGGGTGACTAACTTCTTTCCATGCTATGTTGTAACAAATCCTAGACTTTGCTACTTAAGAATAGCAGTCCTAATAAAGACATGTGCTGCTTAGTGCACACTTTAATGTGCAGAAATGAAAAACATTTCTGGTTTGACAGGTAGTGGCATCTCAACCCAAAGAAAGCAGATTCATCTTTCCTTCTGGGCTGACAGCAGGTTAAGAGCATAATGCCATAACTTGGTACCAACAAAAGCAACAATGCACCCTGTCCTAGGTCTTTGTCTTTCAGTTGGCAGAAAATCTCATACCAGTGCCATCCTAGTGCTGGCAGTTTGACTGATCACCACCCTGAATTGCTTCAACAGTGTCCACCTATGAAGTACAGGCTATGCAAGTGCTGTGCAGGCAACTCTTACTGTGGAAATGTGAATTACAGATGTATTTACCATTAGCTGATTAATATAGTCTGAAGCAACCTGGTTCTGTGCACTTCACATGTCAGAACAGCTCCCTTGTATGTTCTGAATGACGCCTTTTAATTCTATTTGAAGAGCCATTATCCAACAGTATGTCACAATATTTTACAACAGGTTCATCCCTCCTGAATAAAATACTGGAATGACCAACTCCAAGCCCACAGGCAGATAAAACATTGAGATAATCTTCATCAGAAATAACTGCATCCTTTCTGTGTTACTCATGGCAGTTGGCTGGCCTCTCTTCTTTTCATGAAAAAAAAAAAGCAACATCCAACAACAAAACAAAATCCACCACAAAAAAAATAAAAAAGTGCAAAAACCAAAACCAAACCAAACCAAAACAACAACAACAAAAAAAAACATCGCCAAAAAAAATCCCCCTGCCCCAAAAAGAATTATCTGTGGTTTTTTTACAGGGCTTGGTTCTGGTGAGTATTAATTAAGCACTGTGAGTATCACAGCAAAAAAATGCCTCATGTCTCCCTACTAGCAAGACTAGCAGCAGGTGGGATACAAAATATAAAATATTCTACTCTTTCCAAATTAGCCCAAAGCACAAACTAGTACCAGTATTCTCTTTGTTCTTCTCACCCAGAGCAAATCCTACATGAAGTTTGAGAAAGACAGACGCAACTTGAGCAAATTAGCTCCAGGAATCAAACAACTTATCCAAGAAGAGGTAGGATATCTAGACTTTCACATTTGTGGAATTGGTTAGTAAGCATCAGTGATAATGACAACATGATGGACTGACAAGACTTTATTTTCCTCCAAGACTGGAAAATTCTGATTCCACTTGGCAATAAACATAAATTATTTACAGAGTAAAGATTTGGTAGCTACCATGCAGTCTGCTGCACAGGATGCACGTAATCCTTTATACCATAATTGTGCACTATACATGCATGAATAAAATTAACAGAACTGCAAGCAGAATACTTCTTTCTTGAAAAATATCTCCCATATTAATCATTCTTCTAAATACCATGCCTCCTCTTATTTCATTGTTTTACTGAGCACTGGCAGGGTTTTTATTCAGCTGAAGCTCACTGAATGAATGAAAATATGCAGTTGCTTAGCAGGTCAGGTCAAAGTGGATAAAGAAGTCTCAGGATTGCCTAACATGCCAACACTCCCTACAAAATAACATTTACTAAACAGATTTTCACAAGCAGCAATTCTATTTAGTAAAGTGGTAAATGCATTCTTGCAATATCTGACAGAATTAAACATTCTTTGTGAAAATTTGCCATACAGCATCACAGGAGGTTCCCCTTTATCCAGCATCAGTTAAATTTTGCTGTCTTCTAGGAAGGAGATTAAATATCCCCTTTACAACTCTTGTTTCCAACTGTCTAATGCACTTTGGCAAGCTTTCAAAGGCAGGCTGGCACCAATGGGTTCTCTTTCCAATCCAGGCCACTTCCTTTGCACCAAGCTTCTCTACTCACTATTTTTTCACTCTTTTTTCTTTTCATGGTTGCTCACTCCCAAGTACATCATCTTTTCCTAGGCTAAAATCTCTATGCCATGTATATGCCATTGCAGTGGTACAACTACAAATGAAGTAAATTCGTGGTAAATTAAGATTGCGTTTGAAACATCCTGAAATTAATTTTGAAATATGAAGGAAGCAGATCAAAAACTGAAAACACGAATGTGAATTTTAAGATGTAATAAAAATCATCTGGGCTTTCTGTAATGGCTTAAATATTTTTCCCTATTTCTTTGTATTTGCTATATAACTACAACCTAGAAATTACAGCACTTCTGGACCTTACCAGAGAACCTTCCTTCTAGCAACTACATAAGGCTTTTCTTGACTCAGGCATCACCAACTGAGAAGAATCAATTGCTGCATATCATAGTCTTCAGATTTTTGTAGTATCTTTGATGATTGATGATCTGTTTACTCTTCTTACCATACTGTCAATTATACAATTTTTCAATATATTTCATAATATTGTGTGCTTTTCTTAAATCTCCAGCACATGGAGTGACAGAATTAGAGAAGAACAAGTTTCTCAGAAAGACAGAGATATGATATCGAGGGAATGTGTGAAGAATGGTCACATATGCCCACTTCAGGCTTCTCTAGTTATCACAACTGAGATATTTCTGTTTGAACTGCATCTACTCTTTATCTAGGAGTTTTTAAGTAGTCCTAACTGTGAAGTGTGCCATATTCTCCTTGTTAAACCTGTCAGTGTGAAGATTCCTGCCAGGGTTTTGGAGAACAGTGCTCTGCCACCACTTAAGGCCAGCATTTCCTCTGCCTCAGTTGAATACATCCTTCTCCCCAGAATCACATCTGCAGCAAAACCTGAGAATATTCTGTATACACAAAGCTTCTGCAGGGTAACATGACTTCAGCATCACAACAACTCCTCTCTGCTTGCCCACTCTGCTGCTGGCTCCATCCCTGAACTCCAGGACATGCCATGTATGTTTTGGGAAATCTATTCCTACTCCATCCCTTTCAAACAGGTGCACTGGTGCCTCTGTTTGCTTTACTCTTCCCACTTTGGCAAAAGCCAATTGTGCTGCTTCCCCTTCTGGAGAACTGGCCACTAACGAGGCACCTGGCACATGTCCTGGTAACAACAGTATGGTCATTTGGATCATTTGCTCTTGCCTTCCTCCTCAGGAAAGCCCAACAACTCTTCAACTCATTCTCCCCGGCAAAATTTCTTCTCACCTTGGGATAGAAAATGTATCTTTTTCAATCTCTTAGTCCAGTTCTTGGCACTCACGTACAACTCAGAGTGACAATGTGAATAGAAATTTTTAAAACAAATTTTGAGTGAGATTGTAACTGTCTGATTGAAACACTTGGCAAAATCCTTTATGCCAAATGCGAGACCCTACAAGCTGCCGTAAAAATTGATGGGGAATGAATGAGTTAGCTTCTTAGGCCTGGCAGGACTGATTTGCATCACAAAGCCACCACTGCCTTCTGGCATCTCAAAGGTATTGTCAGGGAAAAAGCCAAGGACTGAACAGGTAGGGATGCAGATGAGTCACTTACTCCCAGGCTTCAGCTGTAGGGTAGCCCGAACTATTGCTCCCTGCCACTTTCTTACCCCACAAAAAAGCCTGTGATCTGTGCCATGGATGCTTTCATCTGACATTAACACAGTGAGGAGAGTGCAGGCCTGAGCCCTGACCTCAGGCTGGCAAGCTCCCTGCTGACATGCAGCACAGAGGCACGTCCAGGCCGCTGTTCCCCAGGCATTGCTGGACAGTCCCTCTAGGATGAGATCCTGGTGTTCTCCAGCTCAAATCCTAAACTATGATGAACCACGATCAAGAGCTGCTGTAGCAAAGATATGCCATGAGCAGACACCATGGATTTCATCCACGTAACTTCACTTTGGCATAAAAAAAAAAAAGCATCTTCTAAAAAGCTCCTCCCTGGTGAGCAGAAAATATATAATATTTTAATTTATCACCAACAAGCCCATTATTACACTGAAACTGACTCCATTTAAAGAACTTTCAATCCCTAAAGGGTTTCAAGCAATTCCCAGTAAATTTACATGTCTAGATATGTCAATAAATTCAGTCTCTTAAGCAGCAAGAATAATCCACCATGGGAATTACACTGCATTTACCAAATGTATGCAAATAAATTTGACTAACAAAAAAATCAGTTTAAATACAAAAAGTCAAATACTATTTGTATTTATCAGTATTAAGCATAATTTCACCCATTTTCTTTGTTTTGTACCAGAAAAACTGCAAAGGGGTGATTCCTTTACAGCCAATAATCCTGCTGAGCCTCACCTTTTACCCTGGTTTCTCCATGAAATTTGTTCCAGCTGCCGAGCGTGACAGGTATGCAGCAATATATGCTTGGTGATGAGCACTTGTGACAGCATTTAGGCTGACCCAGTTTTCAAGGCAGTTCATATATCTTAGTGGGAAAAAAAATCCATATCAATGAAAACGATAGGAATGCTATTATCACATTGTCTCTACTGACCCCTCCCAAAGAGAAAGAGAGAGAATTTTCCTCTGTAGTCAGCCTTTCCCATTCTTAGGCAATTTTTATTCTAGAGATATGTCACTGTTAAAGCAAAACAAGTATATTATGTTGGGAAAAAGCAATCTTAGCAGAGATTCAGCTATACGGTAAAGAAAGTGCTTTTTACTAGGCAAGTTGCATCACCCCCTCAATCATGCCAAATTCTGCCAGATTTACATTACAAATCCTTCTACATTACTGTCTCCTCTAAAACAACCATGCCTGGCTGTGATCACATCTGTTTCCTCTCTAAGCATCTACATGGCTTCTTTAGCATAAGTTTGGTGTCCGATGTCCTCCCATCACCATCAACAGTAGCACACAAGAAGTCATTCCCATTATTCACATCCTACAGAAAGCAACAACCTCCATGGCCATTTGGATGAGGCATTCCCCTCAAAAGCTCCAGAATTTCCTACTGCTTCAGTCTTTCTTTGTAGCAAACAAACAACTACAACCAGTCCTTCCACTGACCAACTATAAAATCAGGCTGACCAACAATGCTTTGAAAGCTTCCTATATCCACTTCTCTGCTTAGCTGTCACATGAGAACAGCTTGATTACTACAAAACAGGAACTTCATCTTACTATCTGAAGTTCTGCTTAAGTGGTTTTTACAAGAATAATGAGAATAATGGTAGTTTATTGCTTTTGAGCCAGGTAATTCTCTGGTCAAAATCATAAAAGAAAAAAAAAAAAAAAAAATCCCTCCTTCTGCTCTCTTCCACATCAGATTTATTTAATAAAATAGCTCTCTTAATGGTATCTCTTAATGGCTGTATCTCCTAGAGCCTAGCTCAATATTTGGTTGCAAGGTGCTTTTTCTCTTCTATTGTAGAGTATAATTAGAATTCAAAACTTTCTGCCAGTTGGGCACTTGGCTGATGAGGAGTAAGGCAGAAAATGAATTTTTAAGTTCAATACTTCTTTCCATTACTTAATGCAGAAATAAGCCAAAGAGTGAATAAGGAGAAGAGATGGTGAACAGAGGTTGCACAACACGACTGCCTGATGGGTCAAGAAGCTCATCAATGCCCTGAGGGCTTTCAAGAGCTCTCTGTAAAATGGTCATTGGATAAGATGCAGACAGAGCAGGGGTTGAACCCAGCCCTGTCCAGCATTCAGCTCACACTCCCCATTGCTCGGATCTCTGTGCCTACAGGCACAGCTTCAACCAGAAGTACAAAGCAGTCTGACCCCTACAAGAGTCTGTAGCTTAAAGATTAGGGTTGCATCCTTGAGAGAGAATTGTAGATCACTTCTGACCACGGAAGAACGAAGGGTTTGCCTCCTGCACTGCAGATAAGCACAATAACCACCAGGCTACTCTCCATCGCAAAGCAGAGGATCTCCTTGTTTAACTGAGGGCACAGAGGATTTTTCCAATTTACCTTGATCATGAATTTTTGAAAAAAGGGCAGAAGAACTTATTTCAGCACCAGCATTAGGACAGTGTGAAAGAAGGTGTTTCCTCAGAACTATGAATAAGCATAAAGATACATATTTTAGACAACCACTCCCTCATTGTTTTCTATTATCTGTTGGTTTGTATTTAAGTTTTTTTGTTTTTTTTCTCCCAGATAACTATATTCTGTTTTGTACCTATGCTAATGTTTTACTGAATACTACATAAACTAAGCAGATTTGGCATTTTACGTCCACAGACAGTTACACCTCTAAGGCTTAAATAGTATCAATCTAAATACTTCAAAGATATTACTATTTTCCCCGCTTTCACAGACCTTTCTGAATGTTGTAAGAGGACGTGTTATTTCCTGCCATACAAGTCCAATGCAGAGCATGACTGTCTTTGTAACATGCTTTTGTCTTCCTTTTATGCATCTTCATCTCCATCATTAATTTTGTACCATCAAGTAAATCTCAATGTTTATCTCCTGTAAGAGCATGAAACACTGTATTCCCTTCACACTAACAGGGAAGCATAAATACTGTATCTTTCTTCTCAAAGATAGATTTCCATGTATTCTTGACAGAGAAGTGCCCACCTTATTGATACAAATAACAACAAACAACATCTGAGAGGCATCAAAATTGCAGCAATAGTTAGGCTGCTAACATGAATCACAAACTCTTTTTCAGCACATGTGAACTGGGATCTTACTGCCCTAAACACTGATACATAAATACAGTTATTTGACATAATGCAATTTCAGAGCAAAATCACATCAGTGCATTGACTTAATACCAGGTTCTGTATGACAGTTTCATATTCTTGGCTGATTACTTAGAAAATGCAGCCTAAACTACCCTGTGCAAGTAAAAAATATCTAAACTATAGAAAATAAGATTAATAACCTTACTGGACAGATGCACTCTGAGATTTTAATTCTGCTTCAACTCCTGTTTAGCAGAAGTTCATTAAACCCCTACATCATGAGTCTGACCTAGAAAAGTAAATAAGTACTCTGTTATTCCCTTTAGAGCCCTGAGTTACTAATAAGGAATTATAAATCTCCAGTCACTTTGTCAAGCAGCCAAATACATCCCAAGTGAAACACAACTGCAAAGTTCATAAAAATGAGACCAACTGAAATGCAAGACTAAAAATGTGATTTTGTTTTATAGACCATGAACTAATACCACATTGTTTCCGCTTTTGTGAACTACAAATATGAACAAGTAGGAATGCAGTAAATGTAACTGACTTCACTCACCTAAGTCAAGTCCTCACTGGGCCTTGTTTGTCTACTCCTTGAGCATCAAGTTACTGCACGTACATAGGACTGTTCATCATAAATGTTTAAGGTTTTATGAAGACAGATTGGTAGTTTAGATGTGAAGAGACTAAGGAGCAAATAATCATAAAATATTCCCATGTTCCACAGCCGAAGTCATCACGCAAGCCAGAAATGGCAATGGTAATGGGATCATAGTTCCCTGGATCAACTTCCAGCTCTAAACCCCACAGAGCATCATGGGCATTGCTCCAGCAAAATGATAAGCAGATACATTACTAGAAATTTATGAATAATCACATTGAAGCAAAGCCACAGCCTTTCTGTGCTAAGGGTGAAACCTGGGCTCTGCTGGAAAACCTGGCTCACTGATAAAAGTCCTCCTGGCTTCAGAGGGTCCAGACTTTCCCTTTTTTCCTAACTGTTTCCTGAAAATTTGCTTTGGATTTGTTGATTCATATGTTGGATGACCTCAGTTATACTATCCAGGCTATGCTAAATATAGTAACTTGAATTGTCATTACCTACAGCAATTAAGACTATAATTAGATCCCCTTCAATGTCTTCTTGACTTGCAAATGCATCTCTCTGACCTTCCTGATGCTGTTTTACATTTGACCCTGGAATCTCTTTGGTTGCTTTCCTAATACAATAGCTCCAAAGTTGGCTTTGAACTATCTGGCCAAAAAGCTGAGCCCTGGTTTCAACAGTAGAGTGAGAATTATTTCTAATCACATTTCCCCTCTCTAACTACAAAAGACCTAAGCTTCATTTACAAATTTTCCTGTTGCTGTTTATCCCATTGTTTTTGCAGCTGTCCATCAGCCCAGAGGTTCACAGAACATTCTGTGTGCTGCTGAAACTTCAAAATTTGCAACTGTACACATAAACATTTGCTTTGGTAAGAATTTGGCTAGACTGGTAAGACTGGTAAGCTTGATCTTTCACCTTGCAAGGTGCACTCCATTTGTCATGAGAAAACCCTCCAAGACCATAAAAGCCCTGAAGGCCTGTCTGCTCCCAGAGATGAAGATGGTACATCTGGTTCACAATAGTCATGTTCTGGCCATGATTAAACCTTCCCAAGTCAAATACTGCACGTTTGGCTGCTGCCTCCTGAGGGCACAATAGCCTGTAAAATGTACATTCTTTGTATACACTGTAAAACAGTTTGGGACTTTGTGGTATGAAAATAAGTTATAACATGGCTTCACAATTTGAATTATACCTGATGTATTTGTCATGCTGATTTTTAATTCTCTATCCACCTCTAGAGCTGAGATGGCACCATTAATTACATAGCTGTAACACTGTACCTGTATAAAAATGTGAATGAAATCGCTAAATTAAGATTGCCTCCAATAAACTGTTGCTTACACTCACTAGCAATATAATAGTGCAGTAATTGAAATGCATGCAAGAAGCTGTTTATTCAACTGGCCAAGAACCCTGACAGTTACTAAAGGCAATCGTAATCTATACAAAGAGAGGGTTAATTAAAAATATTCAAATAGCTCATGTTATTGTGTTTCAAACTAGGAAGTACCTAGTGTCCCATTCAAATAGGTAACGAGAAGACAATGGATCCTCTGGAAGATCTCAATGAGATATGAAATACATTGTACAAAAGGTGTTAAAAAATCACGTGTTGAAATACAATGTACCAGGAAAACAGAAATTAAAATCTTGTGCACTTGGTCCAATCTGCATGTCTTTTAGCATCCCACAGGGAAAATAAACTATTGACACCTTCACATCAAATTCAGAGACCAAGTCACTGAGGGCGTTTTCCAGCCTTGCACAGTGTTTCAAAGACAGCGTGTCACAGGCTTTCCAGCTCTAACAGAAAAAGACAGACATGGCTTTGGGCTGTGACAGAGACAATGTCTGACTGTTATGTGGTTAAAACCAGCTAAAATTCCACCAATTATTCAGTAAACTGAACAGTAATGCCAGAAACTGGACAGTCTGTGTCTCTACTTTGGGCAATTTAATATCTCCTATCTTTTATTTTCCTTTTCTCTCTATTCCATAAAATGCCAATAAATCCTCTTTTTCTTTAATCTAAGTTTAATTGGGTTTTTTGGCTGTTATCTGGGGAAATTACTTTTTCACATTCCTGAGGGAAACAGAACAGTGTCCTCAGGAGAGCTGAACACAACAGTCAGCCTGGTGGTCAAGGTCAGGGGAAAAACTGTTATCTTCTTTCAAGGAATTGCCTCAAAGGGGTCAGTCATGTCATTATGAACAGAGAAAGGGCTAAATTACTTGAGGATACAATGTACCATCAGGGACCTAGATACACAGAATAGACTACTGGTACTGAGAGGTAGGATTATACATAAATGTGTTAGGAATAAGATGGATATATCAAAAAAAACCACTTCAAAAGCAATGTGTTCAATGAAACACAGTGCACATGCAGAAGTCATACAATTTAATTATGAAAGTGTAATTAAAGTGGTACAATTGTCTTAAAGTGGATGGAGCCTTAGAGGTACAAATGTGTTTGTTCCACGATAAGCAAGTCTTAGAAAGCAAGAATAAAGGACATCTCTGGGATAAGATATGTTGACACTATACATCTGTGCCCAGGGCAGAGGACAACTATTTCCGTTAGGGATGTGAACATAATGGAATGAAAAGTGCACGTAAACCAGTCCCAACAAAAGAGGGGATGTTTTGACAGAAAAGGGCAAAAAGGGGTTCTTGATTTAAAAAGTATTTGAAAAAAAAGCAGTTGTCTTTTGTTTGTACATCAAATGCATGCCATCATGAACACAAAGGGAACTCTGCATCTCAGTGATGTCCTCCTCCGGGTTTGCACAGACTTTCCATTAATAGTTCTCCACATTGTGTAATTATAGCAAACAGAAATATACCCACCACCACAAGGTGCTTTCAATGGAGTTATCACTTTGCAACACTGAGCCTAGCATTCTCATTATTTTTGCTGCATTGTATGCCTGTGCTGCTACGAATATTTATTCAAAGCATTTGTGTTCCAAATATTTCCATTTTCAGAATACAATTTAATGTATAGACAGAGCAGCAGACTGTCTGCTTCCTGACAGGGCTGATAAGAACCCAAATGTTTACAAGGCAAAGCTGTCTGAGAAGAAAAGCAACAGACCTCTGCAGGACAGCTGCTCAGACAGGAGTATCTGTTGGTAAAACTGAAATGACTCACACTGACAGACCATCCTACCTGCTAACCACACATGTTACTCTGAAATACCAGCACAACTCATGAGCACAACCAAAGCTGGTTTTATTGTGAAAATACTATACCTTCCCTTACTGGGGGTAGATGTAGATACAGTCCAGATAGATTCCAGGCACCAATCTACTTGAAACATTTTGCTGTGGCACCAACAACTCCATTAGATGAGGTTTTTCCCCTCAAAGCTGTGATGCCCTGGAATGAACACACATAATGTCTTACCTTGCCTGGATCTCTTCATCAACTCCATAGGGCACGGAAACTCATGCCAGTGTTTGTGTTGTTTGTCCCTGGCATTGAGCACTGTTATCTCCAGCTGCATTCTTTGGCAATGCCTCTTGCAATCCTAACTTGCACCCACAATCTACTAAATCCTTGTCCAGGATCAAGTTGCTCCCGTGGGATAACTGTACAAGTGATTCAAAAAAATCCCTCAATATTCATGATTCTACTGTGGCTACTTTGTGAGAGGGCTTGGAAGGGAATAAACAGTCCTGAAACAAACTGCTTTATGAATTATTCTGATGCAAATTCATACTCTAAAGCATTCCTCTTGTGCTAGAAGAAATGAATATAAACAACTGAGAATATATTTTTATATTTGGATTTACAGGGGTCATTATAAAGAAGTGATTAACTCCAACAAACCTCCACACAAATTCTGATTTAGAAAGTTCGGTGAGAATCACAGTAGTGATGGACAGCTAACCAATACATTCACCTAACACAGAGTCACAGTCAAAAAAACGTTAAATTCCATTATTCCTATTTCATGATGTGGATTTTAAAATATTTTCACCTAGATTTTTAAAACAGATAGACACTGAAATCTGTTTGAAATAAATGCAAATTTTCATCAAAGTACTTTTGAAGAACTGACCTTCTGGATTTCTCAGGGTATTATCATCACAGTTAATGTATTCACACAGGAAAGAAATTGGCTTAGTCACACAATATATCAGCTGAGATTTACCGCACCCTCCACAGTGAAGAAAATAATCTCATATTAGAATTTTGAACATTTTCAAACTGTTTCAAGGATTAATATTGTTCTGTGCAGCTTGATCTCTTCCCATGGTGGTGGCTAATATGCTGATATCACTGTAAAATCAGGGTCCTAAACCCATGAAATACTGTATTATACTAAAACTAGCAGGTGTTGATCCTGCCATGTTATCATGGCACCTGTGTGCCTTTGAGGTCCAGCAGCTCCCTGGGATGCAGAAGCAGTGGGGGCTCCCCACAGAGCTGGCAGGGCACAGCCTCAGCTTCCAGCCAGGGAATAGGACAGCTAGGGGCAGCCCCAGCCCTGGCCATGGGGACAGGGATGTGCCGAGGCCAGGCCAGGATGTCATCCTGAGGGTCGGGTCCGGCTGAGCAGGGCTGGGGCACAGCTGGAGGCTGGCACTCCTGCAGGGTTTGGTTCAGTGTCACTGGGCCTCAGGCTGGCCTCAAATGGGGCTCCTGGGCCACAGGGGTGGTGGGAAGAGCTGTTCACATCCTTCTACAAAGCAAAAGCAGAACTCTTATGTGACAAAAACTGCTATGTGACCCCTGCAAAAAGTGTCTCGAGCTTCTGAGGAGAACACACGTGAAGAAAATGCATGAGGAAAGGTCTGGTCATGAAGGAAAGGCTGGGCAGGAAAGCCCCAGAAACTCTGTTCTGTAGCATGACATCTACAGCAACATCAGCTTCATATCCAATGATCTGAAATTAGGCATCAGATAAAGGACACATAAGTCAAATAGTATTTGTAATATTTAGAGGTACCAGCCAAACATTTAGATAGCTTTGCCTGTCACACCTTAGTACAATGATTTCATGATGGCAGGGCTGGACCAAGCCACGCTGACTACGTGGCACCATTTACTATTTTACTAGCCTAAAGTATGTCAGGATAAGATAGCAGGCTATGATCTTTCTCCCAGATGCATGTATAATTTTGATGAGTTTCACAAAATGCCAAATTATAAACCTAGTGTAATCATTTTATTAAAAAATCTTTCCAGTTAGGAGATCTTTCCAGTTAAGAGCCTTAAACGTGAGATACCGAGCTCAACACAAGTATCCCACTAATAACAATTTATGGTAGCTTGTGTCTGTCCAACCAACATAGATTTAATTGTCAGTAATCCTCCTTTACTTCCAAAAACAACTTGAGACCAGTCCTTCAAAATAGTCACTATGCAATTCACTTTGGAGGATTTTTTTTTTCATCTCTTCCTAATGCAGCTTTAAATTTACATGTTCAATAACAAAAGCAATACTCCAGCTCTAAGAGCCAGAACCAATCTTGACCCTCATTTTATCTTAGCTGGAGATAATTGCTTGATACTAATGCAGAGTGCCAAAGACATCCTGGAATTTCACCGGATTATTATTAGACAGATTTTGGATCAAGTCACTCAGCATAGCACTATATCAGTTTATTTTGTAGTATTCTTGCTTGCTTGCAGATGAAAGCCACAAACCTTGACTGTACTTTCTATTAAACCCAAAGGTTTCAGGACCAATCCCATGATCTGATATATGTGACTAATCACATCAATTGGTTTGTACAAATCCTTCTCCATTGGAAGGTTTCCCTGAACCTCGTTGAGTGCATTTATTACAGACCAAATGCACAGAACAGTATATTCCACATAAGGTACTGCATGTGTCATACACCAGCTACACAGCAAGCAGTCACTGCTTTTTGTTCAAGTGTCACATGAGCACATGTCTGTGTGTTAAGACTGTGTTAAGCAATACCTTGAAATTCAGTTGTATCTCCATGGATGACTGGTTAATTTTATGGAGTCTAGACAGAAGTTTGAAAATTAACATGCATAAATTTGAATCAATCATTCCTCTGCATTTAGCAGTCACTGCACTACTGATATCTATGGAAAAATGACCAGAGCTGTCTGGAATATCAATAAGAAACTCCCCAGCCTGTCAGCAAATACTGAAGTATTTACATAATCGCAATTCTAATGTTTGCAAGGATGTAGGCTCTCTCTAATGAGGCGACCGTGCCCTTAGCAGCTATTAGCATTAAGTAATGGTCAGGCACGGTGCAAAATCTCCATGATTCAGCCTTACCACACAGAGAACAGTGTTATGTGTCACATGAGCAAAGACCAGCTAGACTTTCACTAATCAGCTCTGAGAGAGCCAAAGGCTCACTGATTGTTTCATCAACTCAGGTTTATTCCAAGTATAGCTCATCAGATTACAAGTCTGACAGACGCTGAAGTACCTCACAGTGTTACACAGCTGATGAGCATTGTCACAACAGCAAACCCAAATGAGGCTGAATTTTTCTTTCAAAACTTATTCTAAATATTAAGCTTGCTCCTTCAGAACATACTTCAAGAATCAGATGTATCGTGCCAAAATTCTTTAATATTCATATGCCACTAAAATGCATACTCCAAAAACTCTTTCTATCAATGTGTGCCTAAAGTGATACCTCTACAGATGCTGAAGTAGTATGAAAAATACAGTCTTTAGTATTCTTAATGGATCACAACCAAATACAAGGACACAAGATGCCTGATCTGAGAAAGCAACAGGCATACGGACACTAACTGAAAAAGGCACCTGATAGATGAGGTAATCCCCACAGCGGATGTTTCACATGCATCACACATGTTGCTTAGATATCGGTGCTCTAAAGAAGTATTTCAATCTTCCTCTGCAGCCTAGTAAGTAGTTAATAATCTCATCTAGTATATTTTTATACACTGTAGAATATTTTATTCTATCTACCACACCTAGCCTAACCAGGAGTGACACATGCAGGCATGCGTCCTCACACTCGTACTGAGAACCACTGTTCTACTAACAAAACAAATCACTTTGGGTTACAGGAGCTTAGAACCTTCGGGACATTTTGCAATACTGAAGGAACCTTTCACTGCAGAGGCACATACAAGCAGCATAGACATTTGTAGGTAGTTCAGTTACTTATTTTATCTTCTGCCAGCTTAACTTTCTTTTTCACTTTTTCCCTGGTGTTCAATACAGTTACATCATTTAAATTGCCATGTAACTGTATCAATATGAGATAATCAGTATCTACAATACTTTTATCAGTATCTACAATACTTTTATCACGTTGAGAAACTTCTCAGAGTTCAGACACAAGGAACAATCACCTGTTACTTTATGCTTTACCTTGCAACTTCTTGCCTTACCTGACTTAGCCCTCAAATTCTTTAGGTCTGGCAACTATCTTCTTATTACATGTTTATAGACTTCCCAGCAAACTGAGGCTTGGTTCCCCACTTGTGCCTTAAAATAAATACACAGTAAAAGAAAAGGCTCTCTACTGCAATTCCCTAGGGACCCTATCTCACCAGCATCCCAGTGCTCATTTCTTTCCAGCTCTCTGGCCAAAGTAACGCTAATTTGTTCCACTCACAGCAATCTACTACAACTATAGAAAGGGTAGTTCAGCCCAGCTTGACCTATGTGAACAAATGGAATAAGTAGAATTTAACCATCCTTGAGAAAGGAAAAAATCATCACTCTATAATCTGTACTTTGAAGTATTCGTGGAGTGTATGCTGATTTACACAGAGTATCAATTGATCTCTGTTCCAAAAGATACTGTCATTTATTCTGATCCTTCTCAAAAAGACCTTCCCCATAAATGCACAAAAATTCATGGCATTTTCATATCTTAAGGTAGAACATGAAACTGAAAATGGGGGTGGGGCTCAACTTTTGTACAGGCCATTTGCTTGAGAGTTGGACTTGATGATCGTTTTGGGCCCCTTCCAACTCAGAATATCCTGTGATCTGGAAATAAAGATTAAATATTTGACTAAACATTCCCCCCGTTGCCCCCCGCCACCCCAATCAAAGGGTTTATGAAGCATCAGAAAGCCAAAGTCAGTTAGGTATTAAATAGGCATTAAATCAATTCTGAAGTCCCTTTTTCTAAAGTAATCCATACTGAACAAAAAAAACTAATTAAAATCTTCACCCTAGTAAATAATTCATGATAAACACAATCTTTGGAATTTGAACACATAATTAAATGCTGTCATCATTAAACATTTATCAAGTTGAAAATATGGCACACTTGGAAACACCCAATTTGTTAGTACAGAGAAATGTGGCTTGCCCTGATTATTCACTGAACCCCTGACATACTGTAACATTGGAACTTGAATTACTGCATCAGATGCTTGCTCAGAACATTACAGACTACAAAATAAGTTTTGGGTTTTCAGGAGTTTATTTTCATTTAAGAATCTGAAATTATACAGTGAAGGCATTAGGAGTCAAGGAGAAATGTTTGGAAGGAGCAAGATCTTCCTGAAATAAGTCCTGGCCTGAAATATTTAAAGATGTAGGTAAATATTCAGTTACATATATTTAATGATCAAACTTAAAACACTGTAACAGGACTGTGAAAGGCAATGAATGATTTGCACAATTAATACAATTCTTAATGACACATCTTTACCTCTCAAACTAATACCCCAACATAAGTCATTACTAACCAATTCCTCTTGAAGAAAAGCAAACTACTGATGATGGTCACAATTTGAACACAGATTCTCTTGGAAGAAAATACTTCAAGAACATTTCTGTTTTGAAAATTGTTCATTTAGAAAAACAAGCAAAACCTTAGCTTCCTGGAAACTGCTTTTCCTCTCAGTATCAGGGTTACTTGGTTTTCCTAAAATGCTTTTTTAAAAAGAAAAATTACAGATATAAAAACCATGCCATAGGAAATATAAAAATCTGGTTTTGAAATATCTACAATTAAAAAAAAAAAAGCCTTTGAAATATTTTTTAATGTTTTTGTTTTCTGGTAGGTTGTCCCTACAAGAATCCAGATATACTGATATCAAAGTATGTTTTAAGGCTGGTCCTTTTCTATACAGAATAGTATGGGAGAATAATGAAAGAAACTCATCCTCTCACCATTATTGTAACATGGCTCACTGGTAAAGACAAAGTATATTAACTACATGCAACACATTCAGATCAATTCCATTCGCTAAAAAACAACTGAAGAAACACTCCTGCCATGCAAGTTATTTGACATTAAATCAATAATTGAAATAAATTTAATTTCACTTGGGATTCCACTTTATCTTAGAGCAAAATAAGTAAATAGATCCTATTTGTTTTCATGTTTATGCTTTCTTTGATCTTCAAAACACAGAGACATCTACTGCGTATTAAAGTAATTTTGTATAGTCAATATCATTAATTTCTCCACAAACTAGAATCACCAAACCTCAGCCTCATTTTAGGACAACACACAGCAATGCTCAAAGGGATTACCTCTCTCCCACAGGTTATTTATGAATGTCCATTAAAAAATTGCAAAAGTGCAGGCTATGAATTTACCCATTAAATAGCTAAAATAACAGTTGTTATATTCTGGACTATTCCTGACACTTAACTTCACTAGGATTTTAGAAGGCAAATTTTGTTCTCTAAGCAATCACCTACAAAGGAAAAACAAATGTTTATAGTTGTCAAAACATATCTACACCTGTAGTCAAACATGCTATCCATAAAAGCTCCTGATACATAATAACAAAGAATATTTACAGCTGGAAATAACTGACCATATAGGATAGCTTTAAATTAGTAACTAAAATGAAGATTTAGGCACATGGCATCAAATTTAACTTTATTTGTATTACAGTGTAGTTTGTAATTAACCATAGATTTGTTCAATGCTTAAATTTAAACCTCCTCTTTTTTCAGGATTAAGACTTTCTATGACAAAATAAATGCACACACAGAAACACAATTTAAAGATTGACCTGTATAATTAAATAGGATTGAGAAATTCTGGCCAGTTCCAGGCTGGATGTCTGACTAGATTTGCTCCAGGGAAGCCTGGCTTTTTTGAGCTGGGAGTTTCAGGCAACTGAAACTGCAGTCCTGGAGGAGCTACAGTCCCCCAAATCTCCATCTGCTCCTGAACAGGAAAGCTGTCCTCACTAGCTGGAATACAGATGTGATGTCTAGCATTAGCCAGAGTTATGGGGCTCAAACCTAATTCCTGTTTAAAGACATGGAAGTCTTAGGCAGAATCAAGCTAAGGTATTGATCCTTATTATATGTAACAGGCAAAACAAGCATCATAAGCCCTGATTAGTGCCATAAGCTTCCAAGGTGTACTTAGCACAAAGATACAACTGAAGTCTGGGAAAACTGAAAAGCAGATGTAAAACAAAACATGAAACAGGATTACCTAAGCAAGCCGGAAGTAGAAAGTAGAAAGCAAAAAGAAGACAGGGCTAAAGACAAGAAAATGTTAAATTTAATGAGGAGTAGTGTTTATGGAGTAGACAAAATCCAGACGTCTCAAAGAGAGTACTAGAAAATATAATGGATACTGACATAATTTTTAAAGAGAATTTCTTCAGTAAGTGGGAACACAATTCATTGTCCTTCAAACATACCTCCTAAGAGAGGATCAGAAAAAAAAAGCATTCATCAACTTTCCTCCTGACATCAAAACCTGGGTAAAATAGGTCGGTGGTCGAAAGCTCATCCCACCTACCAGACAACCAAACCAGATAATACAGCACGAGGGGCTTACAGGAGAGAAACTGCCCGAGAGAGGGGGCAGGAGCATGAACCCCACACAGGATGAGCTCCACTGAGGACAAACCCCACACAGGATGAGCTCCACTGAGGACAAACCCCACACAGGATGACTTCAGGGTGAACCACAGACACAGCACCTGGCAGGATGAAAAGCACAGAGGGCTGTGGCTGCTGCCACTGCTGCTGCTCTGGCTTTCTAACTGCTGCTTCAGGGAGGAAAATTTCAGTCACAGTTTTCTACAACACAAAACCAGCAGTAGGTAAATGAGCTATTAAAGGTAATGAAACTATACTTGTTGATTAAAAAGTGCTTGAATTATACTCTGTTCTCCAGATCTGTGCAAAAAACCAGACCCTGTATCACACTTCTATCTTAAAATATCAAGAACTATGTTAATACAAAGGCATACCAACTCTTCAGACACACTTGCAAAATCAAAAAAAATCCTGCAGAGAACACAAAAGAACATGGAAAAGGACTTTTCTTACATCCAAAGTGAAAGACCTGACATACAGAGGAAAGCATATGAACTGTGTTACTTCCAGCCTCAAGCAGACAGCAGGAATTGTTAGACCAATATTGCAGAAGTGTTCAAAAGACTGAATGATCTACACTGTGTTCAGAACAACTGGAATCTTAAAAATACTTAAAAAAAAACCCATAGAATTTTACTCCAAAAAGAAGGAAAGCTACAAAGTTCAAAACACTTTTTTTATGTTTTCAAAAAGATAGAGTTTGTGCTAATGAATATATAGGATGGGAGACAGTTATTTAATCAGTTCAGCTTAAAAGCTGCAAGTAGATGGTTTATGAACAAGTCAAGTTTCTAATTCAAGTGTTAAGATTCATGACACAAGTTCCTCTGTATTTCAGTTTTTCTAATATTCCATGAACGAAAACAATTTCCATGGTCCACATTGCAATAATCTATTATATGATCTCATTATATATATGTAGGTATGTATGTATGTATATATACACACACATATATGGACTTGGCAGTGCCAGGTTAACCAGTGGGATTTAATGATCTTGGAAGACTTTTCCAACTTAAATTATTCTACAATTTCATCACCCTGCATCTATCTCTCCAGTATAAATGCATTCTATACTGCATTTATATACTGCACAGGTATCTGTCCATTACAGCTTAAGCTAGAGCAACTCAGTCCTTTAGCATCCTTTGGTTTTAGGACTGCAGATCTACAGTACAGTCTCTTGTGTCTGTCACATACATTACTAAATAAAACACTGATACAACTACAACTATTACAACAGCTCAACAGCCTATATGCTAGCAGGACTATGGTTTTCAATTCTACAAAACTGGAAGTTCTTGGGAAACAAAGCAAAAGGAAATGTATCTCGTAGCTTGCTTGAGACAAGAGACCTGCTCGAGCTTGCAAGAGACAAGACAAAGGAAAGAATATTTTTTCCCCTCAATAACAACAGAATCACAGAATATATTTCAATATTTTTTACTTAAGATGCCCCACAGAAGTCAGTGATGAATTTAGTACTGACTCCAGGACATCAGAATCTAATGCAAGACATTTTCATTTAATAAATTCTAATCAAGTACAACATCAAAGTTCTGTCTACACACTTGGAATGCCTAATGTAGTGTACACCAGATCAGGCTACCTGACATTCAGGATGAAAACCAAGATAACCCTAAGGAAGTACTAGCCATTAACATTCCAAAAGACACAGCCAAGGATGCACTACTGAAGGATATGTTTGAGTGGATAGTTTGGAAAAGCACTGAATTTCAGAGAACCCCTCCCAGAAGGTGGAGAAACAGGCCAGAATATTGGCAATAAACACTCAGCAGCTCTAAATAACCAAAATATTATAGTAAGTGAGCACAGTGAATAGTCATATATCTATTTCTCACTGATTTCAATGGGATTCAGTGCACCATATCTGATAAATTATACTGCACAGCTAATAAAATACATACAAAAATCACATAAATATTAATGGGCATTTCTCCTTTTTTAACTCATAACACTATTTATAGTACTTTCTATTCTATGTTGATTTTAGAGCACTTATATTATGTCCCATTAGAATCAATGAGGAGTGAAAATACAATTACTGAAAATAATTTGCATTAAGATAAATATGATTGACCTTTTAGCCTTCCATGTTTTCAACAAAACAGCCTGAGAACCAAATTTAAGCTGACATTTACATTTAAGAACAGCACAAAGGAATAAGAGACTTGTGACATCCATAAGCATAGGATGGACCTACAAACAGGGAGAAAGTTGCTCAGGTGAATGACAAATACATGGAGAGTTCATCTCATGACTATTTTCTTACCACTTGCTTTTTGTCTGTCCCCTATCAAACTTCTTTTTTTATCTAAATCAAATACTGAAATCATCAGCAACAAAAACCTGGAATTTAGATTCTATAGTATATGCTTAAACACAAGCTCAGACAATTATATCAAAATATCCAATAAATGAATTTTGGTCAAATTTAAAGGCTTGAATAAAATAATAATGCTACTTACTAAACACGTCTATGAAGAGTTAATAGATTCTGTAATTGTCAAGAATAACAAAACACACCTGAGAATAATCATAAACAAAACCAAAGTTGCTAGCTCATCTCATTCAGGGTGATAAGATAAACAAGAAAAAGAATATTGAATATTGAACAGAAAAAGTAAAATATATCAACATGCCATTTTGTAGTTCTGTCACAAACATACTAATGTAAATACTAAGTTTTTTCATGCAGAACATGAGCATATTAACTTCAGAATCAAAGACTCTCTCCCTTGTCTTCCAAAACATTAATACTGAACTAATGTAAGTGTATTTTTACAGCAAAAGAAACATTTTCCTTAAAATTCTTAAAAATTTAATAATTTCTCTTCTACTTCCTGCTTTTTTAAAGCACACAAGAGCTATGGGGTGTTTTTTATAAACTAATGAGATTAGAGACTTATGTTATCACTATCTACTAGTAAAAGAGAAAATGTGTCTCACTGGACTTTAGAGCAGAGGCTTTCAAGTATTATACATCTTAACAGTGTATTTCATTTGAATGCACAGCAACAGACTGCAGTGAGGTGAGAAAATAACACACAGGAAAAAGAACTTGAAAAAAAAAAGTCACACTGAGATGATATATGAAGTACAACTGGGATTTTTGAAAGTACTGTTCTCCGACACAAGATTTGACCTTTCCAAAAGAAGACCAAGGAGTGAGTTTCTCTGACTTTACAACAAATGTTACACTATGTTCCACTTTAGCACTGGTGTCTCAAAAATAATTTGAGGTAAAGACAGCCACAATGTAACTAAAAGCTGATTTTTATAGTCATCATTGGGCTGCAAAGCACAAACCATTCCTTTTGTTGAAAATCTGCCATATATCACAATTTCACTGCAGGTAAATTACAAATCCCATCTGTATCCCACCCCAGCCACACACTCACTATTACTGCAAATAAGAAGATGGACCATTCTTAAAGACAAATCTGAACTGGCACAACTGATAATCTTTCCACAAGCTTTACCTGTAACAGAATATTGAATCTGGTGTCCCCTTGCTCATATCTTCAAAAGTGGTGATTTCACAATTGTCAGGGGAATAAATACCAAAGAATGCACGCTACTTTCGCAGTTAAATATACTGCACAAAGTAAAATACAAATTAACATCACTGAATCATTCCACAAAAAAGTATATGTCAGCTGCTTGCAAATACAGGTTGTGATGCCCTGTGTACAGTTTTCCAAGGATTATGATGCTTCACCTGGTGCCAGACCTAAACAGTTTAGTTCTGCAACTTTGTACGACAATTGTTTAACTCAAAAGTGGAAAAATCTGCAGTGGGTTGATCCTGGCTGGACACCAAGTGCCCACAAAAGTTGTTCCATCACTCCCCTCCTCAGCAGGATAGGGAAGAGAAAATAGAACAAAAGGCTCCTGGGTTGAGGTAAAGACAGGGAGAGATTGATCACCAATTACCTTCTCAGGCAAAAAAGACTTGACTTGGGGAAATTAGCTTAATTCACTGTCAATCAAATCAGAACTGGATAATGGGAAATAAAGCTAAATCTTAAAACACCTTCACTCATCCCTGCTTCCCAGGTTAACTTCACTCATGATTTTCTCTACCTCCTCTTCCCCAGTGGCACAGGAAGATGGGGAATGGGGGCTGTACTTCATCACATGCAGTCTCTGCTGCTCCTTCTTCCTCAGGGGGAAAAGTCCTTCTCCTGCTCCAGCATGTGGTATCTCTCATGGGAGACAGTCCTCCAGGAACATCTCCAACCTAAGTCCTTCCCACAGGCTGTAGTTTTTCACAAACTGTTCTAGTGTGGGTCCCTTCCATGGGGTGCACTCCTACAGGAACAGGTTGCCGGAGCGTGGGTCACTTCCATGGTCACAAGCAGCAAAGCTGCTCCAGGGTGGGCTCTCTCTTCACAGGTCCACAGGTCCTGCCAGGAGCCTGGTCTAGCACAGGTTTTGCACAGCCACAGCCTCCTTCAGACACCCCCCTGCTCTGGTGCTGGGTCATCCATGAGTTGCAGGCGGGTCTCTGCTCCATTGAGGGCCTCCAAAGGCTGCAGGGGCACAGCTGCCTCACCATGGGTGGCACCACAGCCTGCAGGGGAATCTCTCTTCTGGCATCCCAAGCACCTCCTCCCCTCCTTCTTCACTCATCTTGGTGTCTGCACAGCAGTTTCACTCACATACTCTATTACTCTCTCCAGTACAGGTTGTTTCACAGGCTTTTTCCCCCCCTTCTTAAATCTGTTATCCCAGAGGCACTGTGACTATCTCTGATGTGACAGTGGCAGGTCCACCTTGACTCTGTTACGCATGGGTAAAGGGTTTAAGAGCTTCACTCCTGAAATACCCCTGCTACTAAAACCTTGCCATGCAACCCCAATATAACACCTAATTTCAATCTCTATCCCGTTTCAGTCAGCCCCTTAAAACAAATAAGAATTTGTTATCTTTCATCAAACAACTACAGCAGACATACAGCATGTCCAGCAAGTGTGGGTACAGATGTGAACCAAGTTAGTCTCATGCCAACTAGCCAGGCTGTACCTCTTGATCAGCTGCCAGGATCCGGACAGTCATTGGCTAGGAAAGACAGAGTCCCCCAGCAAACACCTGCCCTGTAGATCACTCTCAACCCATGGGCTCCCTAGTTTACAGTGAAATTACCACTTGGAATTTCATCTTTAAAATGAGAGCCAAAACACTGATCCATTTGTTACCCTAAGGGCTCAAAGCACTCAAGCAAGAGCTCTGCATGTGCAAGGTACATCATGGTAAAAGAGCAATCAACAGAATGGGAGTGTCTCCTTGCCCCTTGTTTGAAAGCACCTAGCACTTCAGAGTCCACTCTGCAAGAAGGCTTAGAGTAAGGTTAACATAAATGAACACCTTTTTTCTCCATGTCAGTTGGCTTTGCTCTCAAAGCCAACTGGTCCATTGCCAGGAACAACAGCAAGGTCTGTTTGTAGCAGTTCACTTCTTAATGGCCTTGAATAAACAATTTCTCACATACTATCCTATTATTTTCATTTCAGTATTAAGAAAGCAAATGAACTGACTAATATCTCTCACTAAAGCCAAATTATAATTTGCCTATCCTAAATGCTTTCAAAACAAACTACTAGGTAAAAACCATTTCATGGGAGGTGTCCTAGTTTAGAAAAACACAGGAAAATGCCATCCTGAGGCTCTTGAATTTGTGGTCAGATAATAGTGCTGATAGCATTTGTTCTATACCTTCACTATTTCTCCACAACTTCTGTAGGAATGAGAGTTGAGTTTTTAGAAGTGGGAGTTTGAGCAAAGATAAGGAGACATGGAGTTCTTACCCTCATCTAAAACACGCTGCTAATGCTGTGAAAAAGTCATCAACCATATGCTCTAGAATGGAAAGACTGTAACACCTCTTGATGTGGAGCCTGAATTTTCTTGGCCAGCAGCACCCACTCTGAAACCTGAGGCACATCCAGACACAGAGAGGTTTACTTGAAGGGCTGGGGTTTTACTCCAAAGATTCAAAAATAGGACTACTTAGTCTGGTTCTATTTTACACTAAGTGCATTTCATACCTGTAAAATATTACATGAGCATGTTCAAGTGGGCAGATATTGTGAAGTGTCAAAAAATGGCTTCACATCAACCTCTCCCTGAGCCATTCGTATAGACAGCAGGAAACAGCACAGAATTGAACCACTTTGTTTACCACTGCAAATGATATTACCAAAGGGAGAGAACAAATTTAGAGATGGCACAGAGTTGCTCTAACTCTCAATAAGGAACAAGGATAATACAGTTCAGTCCAGAAATACTTTGCTATTTGAATTCCTCTTTCAGTCTCATCTACAGGACAAAACCCAAAGTCATTTACAGTGTAGTAATATTTAAGAAAGATTTATATTTAAAATAGTAAATCTCCCCCCAAAAAAGCATACAAAAGTATACAAAAGCACTATGGTTCTGTACTTAGAAACAGTTTCTGTACCCGTATCTCTGGTTTCAAGTTATATAACACATCCTTCAATCTCATCAGCCAAATGTTATTTTGGTTTTTTTCCTAGGCTTTTTAATACATACAAGAGCTTTTATTCATTTCCTCAGATTTAGAATAACATATTTAAGAGGCATTCAGGACTCACATTAACATCTAACCAGCAGCAAAATATGTCACTTTATTTTATCCCTCTTAGGCCACTGATTACAAAGATCTATTAATTGAAAGACAGCACAGTTCACAAAGATAATCAAGAAGAAAGGTCAGTAGTTTGTGCAAGAAGTCCTGGCCTTTCAGGGAACTGCTGGGACTTGAGCTCAGTGCTAGTTTTGAGAAGGAGAAGGCAAAGATTCAGCATCCCTCATCACAGAACCATAGAATTATTAAGGTTGGAAAAGACCAGCAAGAGTCCAACCATCAACCCAGCGCTGTCACCCTCAACACTGAACCATGTCCCTGAGCACATTCACATGTGTTTTGAACACTTCCAGGGATGGTGACTCCACCACTTCCCCAGGCAGCTTGTTCCACTGCTTGACTACCTTTTCAGTGAAGAAATTTACTACCTTGAAGAAGAAACCTACTCTCTCCTGTCTCCAACCTCCTTTCAGAAGCAATAGTGCCCACCAAGCCACCTTTTCTCCAGCCTAAACAACTCAGCTCCCTCAGCTGCCCTAGACTGCAGCCTCACACTCTTTTTCCTAACCTATATGAAACAGACAAAGTTGGCCTGACCCTTGCCCTTCCTGTCTTTAAATTTTATTGATCTATAGACTTCAACAGTTCACAGTAGAATCAGAAAATATCTATGTACCAACATGGGAGAGGTGATCAGCAGCTGACGTTTAACATCTTGCAGTCTGTACCTGCAGCACTGGCAGCCTCTGCTAATAACAATTGATTGGGCTGCAGACCTGGGCACTAATCCTGCTTCCACTGATTTCCAGGGGAGAATTCCACAGTTTTAGAAGCAAGGCTGGGTTCTTTGAATAATGATATTCCATTCATAGCATTCCCTGACCTTGTGTGTCTCTTGCCAGCTCTGCAAAGAGCATGTGGCAATGGCCCCAGTTACCCAGTGGTATGCTTTTGTTCTCCCAAGAAATACAAAGGGGAAAAAAGTTACAAGAATGTCTGTCAATATAAGAGTGTTAGGAGATACACAACAAGAAGTGATGGATTATAATAAAGAAAAAAAGTTATTTGAATCTGCTTTGCCTGACAGAGTCTCAGCATCGCTTGATGGATGATTTGCCAGGGTTCACCATTTGTGAGTCGTGTATCCACCTTAAGCTACAACACTGTGGAATATGTGTATCCCAGTGTCCAGTCAGAACGGCCTGGTCTGAACAGCCTCACTCTGAAAAGGCTGCACAGCAGCTTTTACTGCAGTTTTCTTATCCATGATAACATGACTCACTACTTGGAGTTCTCTTCTCAAACTTTCATAGTTTAAATGAGAAGAATAGAATTGTCTTATCTTTAGTTTTACCCTTTGGAAGGGAAGAGAAAAATATTTATTGCTAATCCATACAAAGCAAAGAAAACTGAGGTCATTTAATCTTTAGCTGCATAATGTTAAGCCTGAAAGAAGACCTCAATTTTTTTCAAAGGTCATACTTCATAAATCCTGTGTTTCTGTACCCAGTTGCTCATATCTCACTACTGCTATACATAAAATAATTGAAATTTTTGTATCTGCACTCTTGTATTTATAATTTCCGTACTTGTTCTTTAGACTTTGCAAATTTTAGGCAAAGAAAACTGAGGATTATCTAAAGACCAATCATACAGTGGATGCCCTTACAGTCTACAGAATTTAAAGAGACTCACTGTTTTAATCTACTAGATCAAGCAGTCACAACCCAAGTGATTTTACTACAACTCAGTGCCCAAGGAAACTCTGGATCAGCATTCCTGAAGAGGTTAAGGACTCAGCTGGCAGTCTAAATACTACTTCTACCTTTGTGCTCAAAGATGGTCTTAACAGGTGTATGGCAGGATTGTTTCCTCCTCTTCCCAAACTACTCTGGTTTCATTTTTACATTTATACATTTATTCATTTTTACATTTATATTCAAATATCTTTTAAATCATCCTACTTGTTGGTCATCTTTTGGAGCCAGGAAAGGATTTTATTTTTGCTTTAAACTAAAGTAAGATAGGACTACTTGAATATGCAAAAAGAAATCTGAAATGTGTTAGTCTTTTCCCCATCAATGAAATTCACGTATTTTATTTTTAAACATAATATATTTTTGATAAAATATATAATAAATACCAAATGCATGATACAGTACCATACAAAATATACACCAAATATTTCAAGGCATAATAAATTGATGTAAAATAAGTAGTTGGTGCCAGTATGATGAATAGACTGTTTCCCTAAGGACCTGAGGGTGCCTATTTAATGCTGTTCAGTGCCTGTGTGTGCACGCCCCATTGAAGTTTATTGGAGCCCAAAACACTGCGATGTGCAGCCCTGCTGTGCACATCAACTCTTATGCCTAAAGAGTTAACCTGCCCTAAGCCACCAGAGTTGTTGCAAAGTGTATGTGGCTCAATATGATCTAAAAATGAAGGCATAAATTTAAGTGCCTGTGTACTAATTTAGAATGAGATCACAGTGTCTCAGACATAGCTGATGACACTTTGACAGAACCCGAAAGCCAGAACCTGAAGTGTGGTCTACAAAAGCCTCGTTCAGCCACCACTCAAACCTGCATTTAAGGAACTGCTTTTCTGTGTGTCTGACAGGTAAATCTGGCAACCTCTCAGGACATCAAACACTGCCACCTGTGATGAAGTTGGAGGAGTGACACAGCTCCATAGAACAGATCAGAAAGTTCTTTGGAAAGCTCCAAAGAGTTGTGATCTCCAACTCAAAATATGTGCTTTAACAGCTCCTGGAGAAGGAACTCAAATGCTCTACACACCATTTCCAAGATCTGCAACTGAAACCCACAATTTGTGTTCTCTTTTGTTATCCCCTCACCGTGGCCCTGGGCAAGCAGAAGGGCCGAACTGAAAGCACACTTCAGTGTTTTTCTGATGGGCAGCTCTGCACAGGAGAGCAGGTATCTCAAATCCATTCCAGGTGCATCACTCTCCCAATCCACTGTATACAACTTCAGTGCTCCACAGAATGAGGTCTGAAATTTCACTTCCAAGCCATGCATGAAAGTCAGGTATCTCTAAGTGATTGCTTGTGTGCCTCCCCAAGGCTGAGTTCTCTCAGCTTTCAACACTCCAGAGCTTTCCAAACTCCTACATTAAATTCCTCTTTGGACACTCAAGATCAAAACTATAGTTAGAACTTTTTTGTTCCACTATCCTCCTACATCATAAGGAATTAATACTCCTCTACTTTCTGGCAGGAGTCTCCAAGTAATGCATCTATGGCACTTGGAGATCCTCAGAAGCAAGGTGATACGTAAGCAGAAAGCCTTATTATTTAATGATCTGAGGGAAAGAATCTGTTGTTTCAGAAAAATGGGAAGGTTATATGTGCATAAAATGCAAAAACAGCCACATGAAACTATACTTGAAAGAGTATGTAAAAAATTGTATTTGTTGAGGGCTTCTTTTCCTCTTACTAAAAAAAAAAATATACTGATTAGAAAAATATAATTTAGGCACCTATCACACTCAGAAGCTCCTTTGCAGTATATTTTACCTACTGCTTCAACATACAACCTGTATCACTTCATTGATGACTATTTGCACAAATTGCACTGGCTGGCTATTATCAGGTAATTATTAAAAAATTCCTCCTCACAAATTTTAGCAATAACAATATTAATTAAATGGTACAGACATTCACAATGAAACACAAACCACTGATGCTTATTGCACAATATTATGGTTCCTTACAACCAGTTTTGTACCCTTTTAGGGCTAAAATGTTAACTTCTATCTTTCCCAGTGAATTTAACTTTGCCTCCCAGCTTCACCTTCATTTTCATACAGTTTTGTTTCAAGAGTTGTCATATCTAAATATGCTTCAACTATAGCACATTTCTTCTTTTGTGACTTAATGTTGTAATTTGAAAGGAAAATGTAAGAATAATTACTGATGTAACAACAAAACAAGGACATACTGTAGATAACTCTGGAATTTTAACTAGGAAATGTAAGTTCACAAAATTATCCTCTGTCCTCCTTTCAATGAGCTGTCACCCTGTGCATATCTTACTTTCATGAATTTAATATTTTGAACACTGCCAACTTTGTCTTCATATTTCACAATCATAAACATAAAGCAAATAGGATGCTGCTAAATAAGAGCTTGAAATACATTCTTCTTATAGAAATATGCATGTCTAAACCAGTTTCTCATTTTATTGATTGCTCTGTGCAGAAAAATGAAAGCATAAATACTGGGCGTTGATTTGTTTTAATTTCTTTGCACTTAGCCATGGCCTCAGCCTAAGGAAGGATCTAACCAGAGTCTGACAGTTAAAGATTAACAGTCCTGCCATCCCAACAGGCTTGACAAAGGAGCTTAACTTAATCCTTAAGGCAGTATAAGATGTCTTATGTGTATTACTGCATAGGAGCACAACTTTAATAAACACAGTGCAATGTAATTTTCAGTAGTTTTACTGATGTCAAGTATGGGATATGAAGCAAAAAATAATTTGACAGATCTATTTGTTTTCCAAGGAAAACTGTTTTTTAGAGATTACTTCTGTTTTGAATTTCAGTCTCAGTGCTCTGCAAGGACTGGTATACAAAAAAGCAATTCAAAAAAAAAAAAAGAGACAAGCAGATGCAACCTCATCATTCACAATCACGAGGGACTCAATTTCAGTTAAACTGGCTTACACACTGCTCTGTTATAGCTGTTTTTACCTCTGATCTCAGTCACAAGGTTTTCATCCACTTGTTGTGAACAATGCACTCAATTCTAAGAAGTTTTGAGAACTTACAAAACTGTTAGGTCCTTGGGCTTAGTACAACATGGATGAGAGCACCTCTTGCACCTTCAAAAAGAATTAATCTTCTTTTTTTATTTGCTATAGACTGTGAAAATTAACCAACATACCTGAAAGGTCAAATGTTAGGACATTAATTTTAATGTTAAAATTATTTTTTTCACATTATGCACTACAAATATGATATGCCATCTTCATAACACACAGAAAAATATTCCTAGAAAGTGGCATAATTAAAAAATATAATTTCTAAGAAACTTTTAATAAAGTTGATGCATCATATCATCAATCAATTTATTCTGTGTGTGTCTGTCTGAGGGCACTGACAGAAGCAGAATGGCTCAGTCTCTTTTTAGCATACACTCTACTTCTAGGTGCTCCTAGTGCAGCTGCCTCTCTGGGCTCCTGAGCAATATGAAACCTCAAAGACAGGTCTGCAGGGCCTGTGAGGTGTCTCAAATCTCAATTTGATCTGAAGATACATGCTATTACAGCTTATATGGATGTCTGTGTATGGGATACATTGCTATTCCATCCTGACAGCACTGAGAGCTCTGACAGAAACACTGAGAGCCATCCACACCTTCTGCTGAAGCCCAGGATGCTGCAGATCCAGTGTCTTTCATGAGAGCAGGAACATGACCCCTACACTTACGTGTGGGTAACAAGCGGTGCCAGTTTCAAATCAGCAGGTGATTCTAAAGCCTCATTTCACTTTCCATCCCAAAATGTCCATAGGCATAATTAAAGATACCCTGAAAGCTGTTTTGTATTACATAAACTGCTACAGATCAAAAGAGTTCACTGTGCTGGAAGAAATCAGACACATTAATACCAGAGATACCCTCCTGGCCCTGATATCCTTCCTCCACATGTACCAGCTGCACAAAGTACCTCAATTATGCCCTTAAACCATCAGGGACACATCAACACTACCCCAGAGAAAGAATATTCAGCATATCTGTAACTAGGTTCATTGCTTCCTTGCACTGCTACTGAGACATAAAGCAGATGCAGCAAAAGTGAAAAATGCAGCTCTAGTTTTGATTCTACTTGTAAAAATCAGAGCTTTTGGCTATTCACAGAAATTAAATCAAAATTAAATCCCTTAATATGATAATTATATATCGAAAGAGTAACATTAAGGCTCAAAGGCAAACCAGTCTCTTGTTAGTGAAGACATTACTAAATATCCTATCAGCAACAATTCTTCACTGACCAAAATTAAGATACAGTTGTCAATATTTCCAAAGCAATATATACATGGTAAGAATATCAGAAAAGACAAATGAAAACATTACAAATTAAATAAGCTGTGCATACAGAAATAGCCGTGCTAAAAGCAAAAAACCCACATAGCTTCATGCTCAAGCATGATTTTGTACAGCAAAGAACTTAAAATCTTTTCTTCAGCAAGTGTCTGCCCAGTGAAAACAGCAGATTCTGTTGTAAGTGGTGACTCAGAAGACTAAATCATGCTCTGTGAACCAAATTTAGCGTCTAATTTCAAACTTTGAAAACCTGATTCACAACATCATCTATCATATTAAGCTGCAGTACAAGAAAGAAATTATGAAAAATAGTCTTTTTTGTTAAGTGTATTAAACATGTGGCAAACTAATGACCAAAATTTAAGCGACAAGAGTACTCTGAGTTATATTCTCCAGTCATATAAGGCAAAAAATTCCTGGCAGTGTGGCAGAGGATGGAAAATGCTCCTCTGGAGCAGAGTTAGGAAGCCATTAGGACATGGACCAGAAGTTTTTTGCTGGGAGATGCAAGCAAATACTGACCATGCTCGACACAGCCAACCACACACCAGCGCTGCCCAGGAGTCGACTGCAGACTCACAGGAGCTCCATGTGAAAGCCACATAACCACACCACGTATGCCGAGCCCAGGACAATAAACCCTGCCTTTCAGTCCTGCTTATTAGCTCTGGCTTAGCAACAGGCAAACTGCAGTGGCTCTGCTGCCAGAGCAGAGCCTGTGCATCTCCAACCAGCTCAAAGGGAGGGCAGAGCGTGCTCCCCTCAGCTGGCAAAATCCCATCCTGACATATGCTTAGACATCCTGTCAGCTGGCACTGGGAAAACCCTCACTGAAGGGCTGGGTATTATGTACAGTCCCATTCAAGGCTGAGGTAGTTCTCATGGATAATGTGAGCAATATTATAGCAAACTGTCTCAGTCTTCGTAAGGCTCATGAATCACTATTAAAAACAGAAAGAAATCTGGAGCGGTGTTACAAAGAGAATACATAAGTAGGTGAACAAATGGAAATAGCAGCGACTTTGTTACAGGTATTTTATTTGTAAAATGTATTTTAAATAGTTATCAATAATATCAATAATGACCATTCTATGGAATATAAACTCTAAGAAAAAAAATTACCTAAATAAAGCATGAAATGTTTTGTCATTTTTTGTTTTTTATAAGCAGAAGTTCACCTGCAGTTATCCAGGTACAGGCAGATGAGCTGAGCAAGGACAGGCAGTGCTAACTCTGCATCGCTTCAGCAGCTGCATTCAGACCATCGGCTGTATTTTGAGGTTTTATGTTTCTATTTTAGAGTCAACCAATATGCTGAGATGTGGAAAACCTTTTACAGTAGCATTAGAACTAAAATGGACAGCAACCAAATTTAGGAGCATATGTGACATTATTTTAATCTCCATGTAGGAAATTAAGCCAAGTGTCAGAAGGACTGACCCAAAGATGCCACACTGAAAGTTGGAGGAGAGCAGGGAAGGGATAACATGGGTTGTACAACAGCACATACTCCCTGTGAGCCTCTCAGCTAGGCACTAAGACTGAGGATAAAGTTGGGAAAGCACTGCTTCCATGTATTTGGCCAAAAGCTTTCTCATAAGGACCATGGACAGGTCTTGGAAACCATGTTTTCTAAACATGTCTTTGCTATGGCCAAAGGTTCAGTCTCTTCAAATACAAGGTATACATAATTTGGATGGCTAAAGCTAAAGAACACCAAATGCAATTTCAGTCCTTGGCACCGCACTTGAGAACTCTCCAAATGTGCTGCTGGTGTGTTTTTACCACTGTTCCCCAAGCACTCCATGTAGCTTCCACCTAGCTTGACCTCCAAACGCTACAGAAAGCACAGTGCAGAGCCAGCCCAGCTCCAGAAGAAACCTGGCTGTCAAAGACCAGGATTTACTTGCTCAGATACAGTGTGACTGTTCTGGTTTCAAGCTAACAAGGTTGTCTCAAACTACACTAGGCAGACTTACTGACCCAGCCTCTGCCAGCCTTGGAATATCGGCATCATTTCATCAGCCCAAGCCACGTGCCACCTTCCTGTCTGCTGTGCCAACTGTGGTTGTTTAAAATACTCTTAGATTGTTACATCCCTCGATTTATTAAATTCGGTGTGTACTATACATGAAACACAGCAGAGCTGAAGCAGAAAACATTGTATCCTATGACAAGAAGGAATGGCTTTGAACTGAAAGAAAATAGATGTTGACTGGATATTAGGAGAAAATTCTTCACTATGAGCACGGTGAGGCCCTGGCACAGGCTGCCCAGAGAAGCTGTGGTTGCCCCATCCCTGGAAGCATTCTAGGCCAGGTGCTACAAGGCTTGGAACAACCTTGTCTAGTGGGAAGTGTGCCTGCCCATTGCAGGGTGAGGAGGGAAACAAAATAATCTTTAAGGTCCCTTCCAAGCTAAACCGTGATAGGGCTCTAGGATTCTGTAGTTATGTGCTTCCTCAGATGCTGTTTTGTACAACTCACAAGTGTGATGTTCATTGAAATGGAACAAAAGTGTCTATCCACAGAGAACAGTAATGCAGGCAAGAAAGTTTAGAAGGGAATGAGCCTAGTTGTAACTCTGCCTGCAAAACACAGCTTGGTATCTCAAACTGGAAGAAAAGGTTTTAAGCTCATGCAGGCAAACTGGTAAACAGCCCATACATGGTGATGAATGCAGTCTCTAGAACCCTGTTTCTCAGCCATTTCTCAAAACATAACAAGAGTTCCTTTAACTTTCCTGTGCACAAGGCTTGGTACAGATACATATTTGCACAAATTTGCACTGTGGAATTTTTCTATTCTTTAGAGCTAGCCCGTAGACTGATGCTCTGCTGAGTGTTATTACATCTGTTTTTATGACCTGCTATAGCTGTGGGCAAAATATATTTTAACAGTACAAAATTTACAGAGTATTTTGTTTCTGCAATATTAACATTGCGCCAATACCTGAGGATGCTAATAACACACTAAATTCAAAATATATTATTTGCTAAACAAAAATGCATATCCCAAATGTACTGAATGTTTATTGAGAAACATTTTCCTCTTCCAGGTTATTTCTAACTAAGCCATCCATTCTGTAATGGAATTTTTTCTACAGCTGCAATGACTTCCTAACATGTTGTATTCAACAAGAAGACACACATTTATATATTCTTGTTCTGTTTTACTTACAACAGTTAATTCATATTATTAATTCTGAATTAAGAAAACCTTATCTATGCTGCCTGTATACCATATAAACCCATTACTGTTCCCTTATCTTGGACAATGAACACTTTGTACTACACTGTTGTCGTGAAAAAATATTCTACTGATCTATTAAATGTATCAGTTTCCCCTCTCTGTGTTTTAAAAGAATCCAATCTTATTCTGAAGTTCTCTCACAAGGTTTCAGTAGGGATTCCGTGTTCATTATTGCATGTAATAAACATACTCTGCTTCGCTTCCTTCCTGTGTCACTGAATACAGCCCAGACACAAAGCGTTACCAGATTTGCCTAACCCAGTTCAGATGTGCTGGATTCTCTACAGCAATGTGTACATGTTCCTCAGCGCCCAGCTCTGCCTTTCATAGACACTACCAAGGGACACCTCAGAGCTCCACTTCTCCATCTGAATTTTGCACTTGTGTTGCACACAGACGCTCTGAAGGCAGAAAGTTTCAGTCTTGACTCGTTCCCTCACTGCCTATGTGACTCCTATTTATAGCTGCATTTGGCTATTTTTGGAAGGACAACAGAAAACAATAGCAGCTTTTGAACTGAGAATACTTGGTTTTCCAGCTGACAGTGAACTTCAGTAGTTAACCTGGTCTTAGCACGTCAGGTTTTAACTATTAGAGAAAGAGTGATGACTAATGGAGATTGCTTAGGGATGAGGTGAAATGGAGTGAGGTTAAATACCATGATGCTTCACCTCACCTTCAAAATAGCTTTTGTGCTGTCACATCTGCTTATATCAGCACCAAATGACTGCTGATTTGATCATAATTGCCCTAATTAGAAGTTCAATTAATGCACTGAGTTCTTTGTATCAATGCCACCTCAGCATCAAGGATGTGCACACGGAGCGTTACTGAGCAATACAGGTTAAACTCGTAAGGAAGGTCACTGGGAAGAGGAAACTACCTGCAGTCTACTGTTTTGAGGATATCACATAGTTAGGATGGCACTCAATATCCACTTATGCCCCAGGACAAGCAGAAAGGGAGAATTTAAGGAATTCTATCCAGAGATATCCATCAGCTGTGAGGAAAAATTACATTTCCTGTCATTGAAAATCTCATTTAGTTCAGACTTGCTTCCACCAAGGATTAAAAACCTTCAAAAGAACACTTTGTCTTCACAGGAAGATGAAAATAACCTAAAATGCTCACAGTGAAAGATCATGTGAAAAAAGAAGTGCACAATATGGCAACTTTAAATGGTTATCAAATATACTTCAACACATACTAAAAATACAAATGTGGTCATTGAAATTAATGCTGAAAGTGAAGAGAAAAAAAATTAAGAGACTTTGCATGAGAGATGAACAAATTTCACCAGCAGACAATATGTCACCAATTCCCTGCCTGAAAGTATTTTGCAAATCCATTGAACTAAGAATTTTGTATGTCCAGAAAAGAAGACAGGTAAGCAGATGAGGGAAACAGACAGCATCCACATATTAAAATATTATGTGTATGATATTCATAAAATGGAAAAGAGCATATTTACTCATTCCTCACCTTTCACAAACCAGGATAATTTGTGAAAAATTCACATAATCCAGAATCAGTCAAAAAAAGAAGTGCAAAAATGAACATCTTCATGCTTCTGCAGTTTTTCTTCTACAAACAAAAAAAGAAAAACAAAACAAAAACAAAACAAACAAACAAACAAAAAGACAAAACCAAAAACTTTTTCTTGGTCAGTTGCAAAAATAAGATAACATATCATGACCAATATATCGTATCAGATATTGTGGTGAGATGTGACTTTTTTAAAATGTGAGAAAATTAAAACCCAATTCTGCATCAACTGTTGACCTGACTACCTACTATTTATGTTTGTACTGAAATAAATCATCAATATCTTGTGATACAGTCTCTGAAATAATATTTTTGCTTGAGTTTCTATGAAAGAATAAGGCTGTATCACAAAATGTCACAAATTACATAGGGCAAGACCTTCATCTGATATAAACTCCAAAACCTTTTCTTTTTTTCAGTATTACAACAGTGACTGTCTCTCCTTTATCTTCCCAATCAGCAGGAAATGATCAGAACGTGGCTAGTTTGTGGTTGGGTAGGTTTTTATCCATCATGCTACATTAATGATCATTTACAACATCATGCACTAGATGCATGCCAAGCATCTTTCAGTTTTCAGGGACATTTCAATATTTAATAGTACCTCAGCTCTTTTCAGACAATTTTTTAAGCAACAGATCCTCACCTCTGCCTGGACTCACTACCCTGCTAGTTAGATTTCATCTTTAACATTAACATAGATAACATCTTCAACATCTTGTTTTAGAAAGAATTAGGCAGTAGTGCTAACTGTAAAATGTGACTTTTTCTTATTATCCTAGCTAACATTTCTCTCTCAAGCACACACTGGAGTCAGAATTCTATAAAAGATGTGTCAAACTACATAACACAGTCTTTTTCATAAAATAAATTTATAAACTGCACAGCATCTGATACCTACATGTAAACATTTAAAAATATTTCAAGATATTCCAAGTAGAAGCAGTGCCATGCTAGAACTACTGGTTCTTTGCAGAGATCCCAAGCAACCAGAAAACAGGAAAATGCACCATAATTTGCTGTCATTGCTGTGGGCTCTATATTGCCTTGTGTGAGCAGCTACTGCACACAGAAACTGCTAAAAATTTTAGACAAGGATCATCAAAATGAATGTCAGCCTGAAAAAGCACACTACTGCATTAGCTCAAAGGTAAGAAATTGTAAAGCACAGGACAGCCATTATTTAGAAGCTGGGTAATTCTGGAAAAACAATTGTCTCCACTCTCCTTGTGTGGATATACATTCCCTGACTGTCATTTTTTTTTTAAGATGCCAACTTTATAAGGATTTAAATAAACCTACAGCATATCAGTGATAGGTAACTATGGTACCTATAAAAAGCCACGAAGCCAAGAGAGCACTGAGCAAAGGGCATTTTGGACTTCCACCTTGCCTAGGTCTCTAATAGATGGAAGTGTCCCCAATAAGGTTATTCTAGAATAAAGTCTCCCCCTTGTGGATCTCTCACATAATAAAAACTCCATCAAATCCTTAATTGCATAATAAAGTTTGTGTTCCTTCCTTTGCAGGTAAAACTTTTGGGGCCAAATAGGAACATGTAATGAAATCATGGTACATGGTTTACTTAACTCTGTGGGCTTGATCCCACCTCAGGCAAGACAAGCTGTTTTGCTGTAAGGTACATTATGGTTCTGTGATAAATTGATTTTAAAAACACTAAAACCTTCAAAATATAATTTGATTCCTTCTCATCTCTATGTTTAGTTATGAAGGCTGGTTTAGTGAAGCCCCCCAAAACTATCCAGCCCCAAAATGTCAGTGGTTTAATGGAGTAAAAATTCAAATTCCAAACTCAATTGACATAATAATCACTAAAAAAAATATAAAATGGCAAGACTCCTACCTGATTTTAAGTGCACAAAGTTTACTATCCCCAAAAAATAGTTTTACTCAAGAGCAACATTTTGCAACTCAGAGATTAAGGAGCTATAGCAGCACTATTTGCAGAATGACTCTTCCTCAAACATTTCATTAACTACATTATTCTCTGATCTGCATCAATTTAGAGGGATCATCAAGATTTCTTTGCATATGATAATTCACATTATCATAAATTAAGAAATCATTGTGATCACTTAAATTATCATGTTGATCTCAATTCGCTGTTAAGGCATTTAAAAATGTTTCTAATAAATCATACATTTTGACTGCACAATTGATTTTAATTTTTTTTATTTTCTAAGACACAAAATCCTTGATGGCTTGAAATATTATTCAATTACATACATGACAAACTCATCTTTTATTTGCAGCACCAACTGTTGAGTCAATACTGGGTAAAAAGCCTTTTAACTATCCAGAGACATGTTCTCACATTCATCCCAGGATCGTAATATAATGGTTAAATATTTATTTCTTGCAAGTTCTGGAACAGTGTTAGGTTTCCTATTTTCATTAACATTCTTTTATTTGTATGCAGTAATTGCTTTAAAAAATATTAGCATTGTAATTTCTTGCTAGCACCATGATAAATCAACAGAAAGGCTTATCCCCACGCCTCCCCACAAAAGAATGTAAGTCAGCTTCCCTCAACGCCAGTGACAAAACCTCTTTAATTCCAGGATAACACTCAAAGAATTCATGAAAGCTGTCACTCTGACAGTGTAGGACTTTTGTCCTTTCCAACTGCAGAGCAGGTGCAGTGCTACCCTCAGAGGGCCTCTGTAGGAGGCAACAGCTCCTCGAAGCCGCCACTTCTTCACTTTGTTTGAGTCCTTGACCTCCCAATAACAACTATCAGCAAACCATATTTTCTGTTCAAAATGTGAGATTTTTTTAGGATACAACATCTGGCTATTGAGAACAAAAAGAGATACCATTTATTCATTTCAGACATCCATCAACAATGTCTGTCAACTGCTGTTACTCTAGGACATGTAGAGGTGAAATGACCCTGGGGTAAGAATCCACTTGCATCTCTGAATCCACAGCATTTCTCTTTTTTTTTTTTTGTTCCAAGAATTCAGCTCAACAAAAATTAAGTATGCACTGCTAAACTGTGAAAGGCTACTAAAGCTAAGAACAGAGGCTCTGATCTCTGATCCTTGACTCATGGAAAAATTAGCTTGCAGAAACGATGAAGGCAAAGACTAGAAGTTCCTGCAAAAAATCTCTTCAACACAGAAAAAAAAATGACAGATTTTACTGTATTCTCAGAGACTGCTTGCTTATCTTGACAGTATGGATGAGGAACTACAATTCTTACTGAATATAAAATAAAAGGAGAAAAATAATTGGTAATTACAATATTGGAGGCTATATTTCAAAATCATTGTTACTTAGTACTAAGTGCCCAGAATTTTTGGCAAATAGTCTCCATACATGATCATCTGGCACTACTAAATGAGCTGTATTGCTAGTAGTGACAGACATTTGTAATACATGGTATTTCACAATGAGGACAACTGTTAAATTTTATCCCTGAAGAGAAACATCTTTACTACCACATACTTACACAGTTCATGTGTCAATACCCACATTGTGATTATGGATTGATAACTTCAGTACCTGTCATACAGCTTCTACATATATGTGCAAACTTACTCTCATTAAATGCACCAGAATGCTTACAACACCACGAACATGAAAAGAGATTTTCCTGTTAAAGCAAATTATGGGATCCAGAAACGAGCACAAGAATGATCCAGACATTCAGTCTACTGCTACCTGTCATTCATGCATGAACACATACCAAGGATGAATTTTGTATAATGGTCATTCAGCTTCAGGTCATTCAACCTGACAGATAATTCCAAGATTCTATATGGGAAATTAAGGAAACCATACTGTGAAAAATCTACCAGTCCTTGTCATTTCACACCATTACCTCTGTGCTATCAAAATAACATGTACCACTGCTGAACTCATTCCTGCCTTACCTTTCCAAGCCTGTTGGCCTCAAACAACAGATACTTCTCATCTCCTCCCAGACCTCCCCATCTCTTTAAATATCATGTCCTTTTCAAAGCTACAGAATTTTATCCTGCTCTCTTCTTGCAGCTCTCTTCATGTTCCTTAAAACTTCCCCAATTCCCTCATTTCACTTGCTATTCAAGCTGTCTTCTCTGCAGTTTCCAATGTCCCACCCAAACCAGATGTTCTCTGAACACCTCACCATTCCTCAGCTCTTGCTATCTCTCTCCCTATTCTCATCATCACCAAGCCTGCATCCTTCTTTTTCCAAACCACTAATTCCTGCGATTTTTTGCATTCTCCATTTTTTATTATGCATGAAACCTATGTATTCTGGGACTGTAAATCCATGACAAGTACATGGACTACCAAATTAAATTACAAAAATAAATACATTATTAAGAGACAAAGTCCCTTTCTCCCCAGTCTCCTTATGGCAATGCAGTGTCCTCACCGCTCTGTATACCACAGTGGCACAGCTCTCTGCATGATCTCATGTGCATTAAAATAAGACAGAGCAAGCTGGGAACACAGCAGGGATAGCACAACATTCTTTTTGACCCACAGAAGTTAGGTGGAAAAGTTATTAAACCTTCAGCAGATTACTGCTGTGAGGAATGAGCTTTGTGAAATGAAATTCAGAAATGGAGTATCTGTGGGGTTTGGACCATATTACAATATATTAAAAAGCCAAAGCATCATCTTTCTCCAAAACACAGAGAAACATTAAAATTGCCATGGAAAATATTAGAACAGTGATTTTAAGTATGGCCTGTTAATGAGGGGTGTTTTGTGAGTCTGGAGAAACTAGTGTGAGGTGCTATCAGAATCAGAAGGCTACTCACATATGTAACCCAAAAAACCCACAGATGTCTTTTCAATTACTGCTGAATATAAAAACCATGTGCACATATATCTACACTTATCACTACAGTCATGTTCAAGAAGAACAAAAGAATTACAAGAGTACATGTCAGACAGTAGGAAGCCCATGGCCACAGCTGCTTTTTCTATAGACATTACATTTGAGAATTTCCAGGAGAACCATGTAAAAAAGCAAATAAAGCCTACAAGGCAGCATCATGTGCTATTTTTCTGTGCTAAGAGCCCTACAGATAACTCTTGCATAGAAAGTTATGCCAGAAGGAACAATAAAAGTCTCTGTATATCAAAGTCACTAGTCTTCACACAGTACCTCTAAACTGAGCCCAGTAACTCGTCTGACAACATATCTTTCAGAAGGTTGTCAGTCTGGATGTGAAAACATAAGAAACTTGTGAATCCTCATTTCTCTTGCTTATTTTTTACAGTAAACTTTTACAGCAAGATGTGTGGGCACTAAACAATATCTAGGGGTTTGGAAGAAGAAGACCTTGGAATTTCTAGGTAAAAGCAACAAACCAAATACCAAACAAAAAGCAGAGGAATCTGCCTTCTGAGAAAATTACTGAAGCTTGAGTATCTCTCTGGCATGGATATGCCACCTTGCTCACTTTATGTCACTACATCTGTCCTGTGAGCTATCAAAGCTTAGTCTGCCGATCTCTTGTCAACAAGTATTATAGTCTGACAATACAGCCTGGTAATTCCTCTGTCAAGGGGAGGGACCGCGTTTTGTTCACCATTAAAGAAGTGCCCCCAATTTCTAGAATGGAAACTATGGGTGACAACTTCTGCTTCCCAGAAGGGGGATGAAAAGGTCATTTATGCAGGAGATTTTTTTTTTCCTATGACAAAATGAGCTAAGAATAAACACCTACGTATTGACTTTGCTCTCCAGTACCTCATTCTTTAATCCTTACAAATACAATCATAACCATACATTTGTACCGTACCTAGAGCATACAACATCAGAAACAAAACACTTCACCCTTCCCCGCCTTCTACTGTGCAAAGGAGAAGAGAAGCAGCACTGCACAAATACCCAAGCGCGGCAGGAGCCCTGCTCCTGACCCCGCTAATTCCTGCCCTCGGGCCAGGCGCGACTGTACCCGGAGGCCGCTTAAGCCAGCTCCGACAGCGAGGCAGGCAGGGCACATGGACCCCGCCGAGGGGAACCGGGCATTTCACGGGGGGCAGGAGGGAGAGCTCCGCAGGTTTGGGTCGGCCCTCCGAGGGGGACCGGGGCAGCGCGGGGTCCCGCCCGTCCCGGGGGCCGGGAGGGAGGGGCGGTCCAGCGGCCGGCGGCTCACCTTGTGCTCCAGGACGCTGATGTAGCCCTCCAGGAGGCCGGCCCCGACGGGCAGAGCCGGGTGGCGCTGGCCGCGTTCCGGCGGGCGGCTGGGCACCGCNGCGCCGCGGGGCGCCCCCCGCCGATGCCGATGCCGCCGTACATGAGCAACAAGCTGGTGCACATGGTGGTGAGCGCCAGGCAGACGGCCAGCCCGTGGCGCTGCGGGGGGCAGAGAGAGAGAGCCGGCTCAGCGGGCTCCGCCGCCGCGGGGCACGGCGGGGCGCGCCGCCTCCCCGCCGGCGCCC